>AWOL01S0083847.1:6175-16441 GCA_000715115.1 Nicotiana otophora | reverse complement strand
TCGAGGAGGTGACTTGGGAGACTGAGCATGATTTGCATAGCCGTTATCCTCATCTTTTCACCATGTCAGGTATGTCTCTATACTCGTTCGAGGACAAATGTTTGTTTTAATAGGTGGAGGATGTAACGACCCAGCCGGTCATTTTGAGTGTATTATCCTAGATCCCCTATTTATTGCCTTCTCTATGTTATATTATTGGTACTTAACTTGTCGGGACGTTTGGTTTTTGTTTCGGGTGAGTTCTAGAGTTAAATGGAACATATAGTCCCTAAACTGGAAAGTTAAATCGTAGGAGTGGACCGTAGTTTGACTTGTGTGAAGACGACTCCGGAATAGAGTTTTGACAGTTTCAATAGCTCCGTATGGTGATTTGAGTCTCATGAGCGTGTTCGGATACTGATTTGGAGGCCCGTAGTTGGAAATTGGTGGAATTTTGAAAAGTTTACCGGGAGTGGACTTTTATTATATCGAGGTCATATTTCGATTCCGGAAGTTGGAATAGGTCCGTAATGTCAATTATGATTTGTGTACAAATTTTGGAGTTAATCGGAGTTGTTTTGGTATGAACCGACGTTGGTTTCGGAATTCAGAAATTCATAAGTGCTTAGGCTTGAATTGATGTGTGATTCATGATTTTAGCATTATTTGATGTGATTTGATGCTCTGAGCATGTTCGTATGATATTTTAGGACTTGTTGGTGTGTTTGGTTAAGGCCGTGGGGGTCTCGGGTGTAATTCAGACCATGTTCGACGCATTTCGGTTCATTTTGGAATATGCAGAAATTTTGGTTCTCCTTGTTCTGGTTTTCTCTTATGCGATCACGGAAGAGGAGCCGCGATCGCAAAGCTCTAAGATTTGGCAGGCGTGGTTTGGTGCTATACGATCATGATATGGCTTGTGCGATCGCGAGGCTGGGTAGGTCAGTGCATCACGAACGCGTAGGTGGTGCCGCATTCACGATGAAGAAAGGGGAGGTCTAGGAGGTGAGTGCACTACTCTATGCGGTCGCGTTTTGGTTCACGCGATCACGTAAGCTTGGAAAGTTTCTCATCGCGTTCGCGTGCAATCTTCCGCGTTCGCATAATAGGTTTTTGATCTATTGGTATTTTTGTTCTTCGCGATCGCGTAGGAATTTCCGCGATCGCGTAGTGTAAATAACTTAGCAGCATACTTAAATTTCAAAACGAGGGTTTATTTTCTTATATCACAATTTTGACTTTGAGAACTCGGTTTAAGGTAAATTTTCGAGGGATTTTCAGAGGGATTGTTGGGGTAAGAGTTCTTAACTCATTTTTTATTAAATTCCACTAATCATCATTGATTTCATCATGTAATTAGAGATTTTGGGGTGGAAAACTGGGAAACAATGTAGAAGTTCTTAGACTAAATATTTGAGTTTTCAAAGAAGAATTGAGGTCGGATTTGAGTAATTCTTGTATAGTTAGACTCGATATCGAATGGGTGTTCGGATTTTAAAATTTTACTCGAGTTCTGAGATGCGGGCCCGGGATGACTTTTTGGCTAGATTCGAGTAGTTCGGAGTAGGAAAATCGAGGGAAAGGTCTTCTAGTTGATTGATTTAGCATGGTTTGAGGTAAGTGACTTATCTAAGCTTGTGTGGGAGAAATTCCCCTTAGGATTTGGTACTGTTGTGATAATATTTTATATGTGAAGGCCGTGTACTCAACGTGGCGAGTGCGTACACGGGCTAAATATTGAGATTCCAGTTTTAACTACGTAGTTTCATTTTTTCATGCCTTAATTGAATCACTTTAGCATGTTATAGTCATCATGTTTAGCCTAATTTCACATGACTACTTGTCTTATCTCCTATTTGCAACTTGTACTGCATGTTTAGTTGAATTACTTGTTTTGTAAATTCTATATTCATTATTTAACTATGAAAATTCCTTACTTGAAATTTGCTATCCTTGAAATATCTTGGTGTTGAGTGGCAAGGGTTGTGGTTTCTATTGAGGCAAGGTGTAAGTTGTGTAGTGTCATTTTATTTTGTTGTTACGTTTTGGCTTCTGTGTTATTGTTGAGGTGATTGTTTGGTTGTGTGTATGAGGTTTCTACCCTGTTGTTGTTATTGTTTGCACGAGATTTCTGTTGTGCGGTTGTAACTATTTGAACAAGGTTTCTGTCATTCCGCTATGATTATTGATACGCATGCGGTGGTATAAGGTCTGGGTGTTGAAACGCATGCAGTGAGATAAGGTGAGCTTGATACGCATGGCTAGTAGGGGAACTACTAGAAGTCATGTGGTGTGATAAGGTGGGCTAAAACGCGGGGTGCTATTTCGGGTAAATAATTTTTAAAACTAAATGTAAAGGCTCTCATGGTGATATAAGAAAAAACTGGTTTATTTTTATGATTTGGAACTGCGAGGCGGTACCTCGGAAATGCCCCTGTTAATCTTCTCTATTTGCTATATTGTTTGGGTGTTGTTTCCTTAACATGTAAAATCTTTGTTTTCCTTTCATGATTTTATTAGCTTCGTTGATTTCCGTGATTTTACTTTCTATAATTTCTTTATTGTTTCCCTTTCCTGTTATTTCAGTATATCATTATATTTTCTGTCTTGCTTCTTATTATCTCTAGTAGGGCGTCGGCCTGACCTCGTCACTACTCTACCGAGGTTAGGCTTGAGACTTACTGGGTACCGTTATGGTGTACTCATACTACGCTTCTGCACATGTTTTGTACACATCCATGTACATCCTATCAGCCTCGGTAATTGAGCGTTAAGTTGCTTTCTTTAGAGACTTCAAAGTACACCTTACTGCGTCCCCAGGCCTCGGAGTCCCCTTCTACCGTATTCTTTTCTTATTTCTTTACATCTTTATAGACAGTGATGTATAAGAATGTTCAGTACTATATCTAGAACTTATTACTTATATTTTCACCGGATTTTGAGAGATGTACATGTTGAGTTGCCGATTTTATTTCATATAGTTGTTGATATTTTTTAGATTTAAATTATCATTTCAGTTATTTGGCATGTTTGTTAAGATTACTTAGTCTTATAGATTAGGTGTTGTCATGACATCCTACGGAGGAAAATTGGGGTCGTGACATCAAGCCTAATGAACTTATGAACTTCCGAATTTCAAAACTAATGTCGATTCATACCAAAATAACTCTGATTGAATTCAAATTTGGAACATAAGTCATAAATGACATGACGGACCTATTCAAACTTTCGAAATCGAAATTTGACCCTGACGTCAATAAAGTCAACTCCCAGTCAAACTTTCCAACCTTCCAAACCTTTAACTTTCTAACTTTCGTCAATTCACACCGAAGCGACCTACGGACCTCCAACCCAACATCCGAACATGCTCTTAAGTCTAAAATCACCATACAGAGCAATTGGAACCGTCAAAACTTCATTCTAGAGTCGTCTACACTGAAGTCAAACTACGGTCAACTCTTTCAACTTAAACCTCCAACTTAGGGACTATGTGTCCCATTTCACTCTGAAACTCACCTGAAGCCAAAACCAAACACCCCTGTTAAGTCGCGTAACCACAATATAACATAGAGGAGGCAATAAATAGGGGATCGGGGCTAATATACTTAAAACAATCGGGTGAGTCGTTACAGTTGGTTCTCATGCTCCACAAAGGCTGTGGTTGAATACTGAGTTATTTGCCCAAAGGAACATGTATCAATTCTCACTTAATACTTCCTTTTCTCCTTTCATTAATTTAGTGGTGCATACACGTTTTAAAAATCCTAGATCTGTCGCTGGTCTACATCACAACTTTAGGGTGCGGCCAACAACACTTGACTAGGAGGTAAGTGGTCGGTATTGCTCATATCTAGACAAATACTAATTCGGTACCGGATAATTTAGTCAATTTGGCCTTTAGTCAAGAGTGTCAATTTGAATTACATGCATGCACTTATAATTTCTAACATTTTTTCGTATGTTACAGTAGATGTTGTTGGGGTTTGCCTTCGCTTGATTTCTAGCTAATATTTGTCGCTTTCTTTCTTTTGAGAAAGGAAATTCTTTTTAGAACTGTGGCAAGTAATCACTCTATTACTTGAGGAACTAATTATTAAGGCCTTCACCATCATCTTAACCAATCGCTAACCCTCCTTAAAATTATTTTATTTGCATGTTCTTAGCGTTGACATTTAAATATAAATAAATACTCAGAGGATACGTGTTTTCTCTATGTATAGTCCACGTTTAGTTATTCTTTTTTTTGTATATATTTTACCAATTATTAGTCATTTTTTTGGGTTGTCAATTTGAAGTTGTTAGTTACAATACTATGCATGATTACCCCCTCCCTCATAGAATATCATACGAATGAAACCACTCTTGTAAAGTAAACCTTTTGGTCATATTGTTGGAAAAAAAGGTTATACTATTATTTTTCGATTTTTAATTCTTTGTCGGCTCTATCTTAATCATTAGTTCCATCATTACAGTATCAACAAGTAATAAAGTTCTTAAAATAAAAGTCAGGAGAGGGTAATTTTTGTTCTTTCTTCTAACATAATCCCGATAACTACCTATGTTGACAACAAAGTCCCAACTAATACACACACAAACACACACACACACACACACACACACACTCAAGACGAAAACTAAATAGTACCCCCGTTATCCCCACTTTATCTGACATCATTACAACACAAGGATGAAAATATCTAATTTCGATGCAAATTCAGACATAAATTTTCAAGTTTTTGAAATAAAATTCATATATTTAAAAGCTATATAAAAAATACTATAATCGCAATATCTAACAATTCAAAATATTTAAAAGACATATCAAAAAGTTACGATCAACGAAAACTCATTTGACTCTCCAAATAATAAATAGTGCTACAAAGAGGAGGTAGCAATATTTTGTGAATTACCAAAATTTCGTGCATGGATTGATTCAGAGGTCCATAGTATTAAAAAAGACTGAATTGTTAGAGATAGTCAATGTCCTGTGCTTATTGTAGTGAGAGTTGCTAAACCTAGAACAATTGTCGTGTTGCCATAGTCAACATTTCTCCTACCTATAAATACAGTCACATTTTACTCTCTTTGTCACATAGAAGTGTACTAGTAACTTCATAAACTATAGCAATAGAAATGGCTACGAATAGCTTTATTTTTCTTCATGTTTTAGTCATGTTTTCTCTAACAAGCATGGCATTTTCGAATTTTCTTTCACCTTATTTCTACGATTTTGTTTGTCCCGAAGCTTTGCCATCCATAAAACGGGTTGTTGAGGATGCAGTCAAGCAAGAGGCGAATGGGCGCCTCTCCGCTAAGTCTACATTTTCATCATTGTTTCGTTCAAGTGAGATCCTTCTCTCTTTTCACGCTTGCGTCAATTCTTCCAACTTTAAAAAAAAGGCTCTTAATTAAACTATTTTTACACCCCAATTTATGTGACACTTTTTACTTCTCAAAAGTTAGTTTGGCAAATCTTTGAAGCTAAATTTGATTAGATCAACTCAACATTTTAAAATTAAAATTTAAATATTCAAAAACTATACAAAAGTATTATAACATGCAATTCTTCTCGTGCATGTCAATATGATGAAAGAAATATTATAAAATATAGGTCAAAGTTCACTTAGTTTGAATCTCGAAAAGCATTATTTAAGTATTTTATGATATGGAAAAAGAGGATTGAAGATCATATTTACATACTGTGTCTTCTATATATGTATAGTCTTTTGCTGACCCTGGTTTTATTAATTAAACCGGCTTTTTTCTATGTATATAGAGAGTGGACTTCTTCCTTTAGGTTGCTTGATATGTTACTAAAGTTTCTTGTAAATGAAGGGATGTGATGCTTCAATTCTTCTTGATCAAACGGAGACTATTGACAGTGAAAAGACTGCTAGAGCTAATAACAATTCTATTATAGGATTTGAAGTGATTGACCAAATCAAGTCGGAGGTTGATAAAGCTTCCGGACATCCTATTGTATCTTGTGCAAACATTGTGGCAGTTGCAGCTCTTGACTCTGTAGTTGCAGTGCGTATCACTCCCTCCTGTTCTATAACAGCTCTAGTTCACTTTTCCCTCTCGTCAACTCTTTTTCCTTTACTATGGCATTTTCCATGGTTAATGTTAGACTTAAATACTATACTTGTTCAAGTTAATTATACTCCTAGTACTTTGTCCCAATTTATGTGGCGCCATTCATTTATGAGAGTCAAACTTTTTTAATTTTGACGATGAATTTTGATATAGAGAAAGGGGAGCCTTAGAGCAACAGTAAAATTGTCTCTGTGTGACCTATAGGTCATGTGTTCGAGCCGTGGAATCAGTCATTGATACTTACATCAAGGTAGGCTGCCTACATCATACCCCTTGGGGTGCAGCCCATCCCCAGACTTTGCATGAATGCGGATCTTTAAGTTTCTTTAAAAAAAATGATATATTATAAAATTACGTAAAAAAGATTAGAAGTCACAATAATTAACAACTTTACAATTTAAAAGACATAATGCCATATAAATTGAAATGGAGGGTGTCCTATAATTTATCTAACAAGTCTTAAAACGCAAGCTGATAGATAAATGCTTAATAGTATGCTCTACTAATGAGAAGTTTTTATAACCACACAAATATTCTAGACCCCTTTTTGACTTGTTTAGGACCACAAATTCCAAAAGTATTAATTTTTCTTAAACTCCGTACCTAGTCAAACAGGTTCACATGAATAAGAACGGAGTGAGTAGATGGTTTATAATTTCATGATCAACCGCTAGGTGGACCAACCTGGGAAGTGCAATTGGGAAGAAGGGACTCCCCTACAGCGAATAGAACCAAGGCCAACAACCATATCCCACCTCCATTCTTGGACTTACCTGCACTTATCAACAACTTCAAGAACCAAGGTTTGGATGAGAAAGATCTCGTCGCGCTCTCCAGTGGCCACACACTAGGGTTTGCGCAATATTTCACCTTCAGAGATCGCATCTATAAAAAGACTAACAACATTGACTCCA
This sequence comes from Nicotiana otophora, assembly GCA_000715115.1. Lineage (NCBI taxonomy): Eukaryota > Viridiplantae > Streptophyta > Magnoliopsida > Solanales > Solanaceae > Nicotiana > Nicotiana otophora. The sequence continues at coordinate 9,452 of AWOL01S0083847.1, read as the reverse complement.
CTTTTTGCAAGTCAACGCCAAGCCGATTGTCCACGTAGTGGAGGTGATTCCAACCTTGCTTCTCTTGATCCAACACTAGCTCTTTTTGACTCGGAATACTTTAGTAACTTGTTGTCCAAGAAAGGGCTTTTGCACTCTGATCAAGCACTGTTTAGTGGAGGACAAACTGATAATCTTGTTCAAATATTTAGTACTAACCTTGGGACTTTATCTAAAGGTTTTGCTGAGTCTATGATTAAGATGGAAAATATTAAGCCATTGATATGGAATCAAGGTCAAATTCGCGTAAACTGCGGGAAGGTGAACTAAGAGGTAGTAATTAATGATGTTGGTGAATCAAGTATTTCAAGAATTTTATTATTTTGAAGTGTAATTTGATCTTTACTCATTCGAAGAGCCTCTCTTCTTTATAGTAAAATGAGTTAATTGTGAATGGATAGACTTTGTAGAGTTGTTTGGTAATTTGTTAATTAGCGAGAGATTGGATCTTGATGTTTTAATTGCTGAGTAGATCGAAGATTTTTTTAAATGAATGGGTTGCTTTTTTCCTTTGATGTAATAGATTTTAGAGTTGATTACATAAGTTTTTCCTAGCGAACTATCATAACTTAAAACTGAATGGACCATGGCCATTGTTAAATTGGGCTGGACAGAGGTGAGAATCAGTCAATAATGGAGGTTCCTTTGTATGACATGCAGATCAGCTCACACAGATTAAGTAGATAAGAACAATTGAGAGAGATAAGAATTATGAGAGGAGATCACTTTTCATTATTCCAACTGATACAAGGGTACACTCTTATATAGAGTATCCAGTGCTCTAACTACCTTTCTAACAAACTTCTATTTTCTAACTCCTTCTAGTTTTAACTAATTTTTACATTGGCTCCTCACTCATTAACTGAGTTGTTCTTCTAGCTATGTTAACACTCCCCTTAAGCTGGAGGGTGAAAACTATTCAATACTCCTAGCTTGGAGAGCAACAACTTATGTTGAGTTGTCCCTAGTCCTTTAGTCATTAGGTCAGCAAGTTGCTGTTTTGTGGGTATATACTCTGTCTTGATCAACCTCTCCTTGATATTTTCTCTAACAAAATGGCAATCTATCTCTATATGTTTGGTTCTCTCATGAAAGATTGGATTGACAGCTATTTGTAAGGTTGTTTTGCTGTCATAATGTAGGTGTACATGTTCTTTTACATTGTTACCTCACTCCTTTAGTAAGCCCGTCATCCATATTTGTTGTTTCTTTGACTTCCAAGATAGCAATGAGTCTCCCAATTTAACCACATAACCTGTGACAGACCTTCTTGTATTTGGGCATGTTGCCCAGTCTGAATCACAGTATACTGTGAGAGTATTAGTTTGTCTACTGCTCAAGAGGATCCCTAGTCTAGGGCTTCCTTTGATGTATTTGACCGCTCTTAATGCTGATTCCACATGGGACTCCTTAGGAGACTGCATAAACTGGCTCAGCACTTGGACTGCAAAGCATATGTATGGCCTTGTAATTGTTAGATATATTAGCTTACCAATCAGTTTTTGATAGCTATAGACATCTTCCAGTAGAGCATCTACAGTATTACCAACATGCTTATCATAATCAATAGTGGTGAGTTTGTGGTTTTTCTCCATAGGTGTTGAGACTGGCTTGCAACCACTCAAACCAACCTCTGAAATCAGCTCCAATACATACTTTCTTTGGTTGAGGAGAATGCCTTTATCTGACCTCATCATCTCAATTCCTAAGAAGTATTTGAGCTCACCTAGATCCTTCATCTTGAAGTTCCTGTGTAATGTTGCATTTGCCTCTTCAACGAGACTGTTACTAATTTTTGTTAATAGAAGATCATCTATATACACCAAGATAACTACAAGGTCTTTATTGGTCTTCTTTGTGAATAAGGAGTGATCATAGTTGCTTTGCATAAAACCAACTTGAAGAAGTGCATCTGTCAACTTGATATTACATTATCTTGAGGCTTATTTCAAGCTATATAAGAATTTTCGTAGCCTACATACTTTGGACTCCCTCTAGCTATTAAATATATGGGGAATTTACATATAGACTTTCTCAAACATATCATATTGGAGAAATGCATTATCGACATCCATTTGGAACAGATGCCAACCTTTGGATGATGCAACACCAATGATTGTCGTTGTTGTCACCATTTTTGCCACAAGTGAGAAGGTTTCATGGTAGTTAATCCCCTCTTTTTGAGTGTATTTATCCAATAACCTTGTTTTGTACCTGTCTATCTCACCATTAGTTTTATGATTAACTTTATAGACCCATTTAAAGACTATAGCCAGTTTGTTTGTAGGCAGATCCACTATATCCCATGAGTGGTTATCTTCAAGAGCTTTGATTTTATGTTCCATTGTATGAACCCAATTCTGATGCGTTGCAGCCTCCTTGTAGGTATTTGGTTCAATGACTACTGAGAAAACCTTTAAGTAGGACTGATATGTTGGAGACAAGTGATCATAAGTACCATGATTGGAGATAGGATATTTGCTCTTTCCTGGCAGGCAGGCTGCAGTGATGTAGTCCTTTAGCCAAATTGGAGGTCATGTATGTCTGTGTGGTCTAGAAGCAATCATTGCTGGTGGGGAAGGTAGCTAAGAGGAGGGCAAGACTAATGGTGGAATAGATGAAGAATTAGTTGTATCAATATGTTGAGGTAGTGAAGGATCAGTGATCTCTGTATTCTCTGAACTAGAACCCTCTTCTACAGAGGTTGTGTTGGTATCTACTAAAGAAGATTGAGGGTAATTGGGATGAGGTTCATGAGGTTCTGGTGTAATGGTAGGAGATGCTGGTGGACTTTGCTCAGTATGAATTGGAGTGGATGATGGCTCTAGCGTTAAGCATTCTCTAAGCGTTATAGAAAAAGATTCTTGTCATCAAGAGAATCATGTTGGGAGGGAAATATATACTCATGAAACTTGACATCTCTACTAACAAAGAGAGTTCTCATTTCTATATCATACAGTCTGAAACCCTTTTGTGTTTCAGAATATCCAATAAACACGGCCTTTGATGCTCGAGCTGCAAACTTGTCCAACCTGGGCAATATACTAGCATAACATTGACATCCAAACACCCTTAAATGAACTATGTTTGATGTTTCCCCATACAACATAGCATAGGGAGTCTTTCCTTCTAGGGCCTGTGTAGGCAGCCTATTGATCAAGTAGTTTGTTGTTCTAACACACTCACCCCAAAACTTAATAGGTATGCCACTCTAAAATCTCAAGGCCTTAGCTACCTC
>AWOL01S0083844.1:10125-33570 GCA_000715115.1 Nicotiana otophora | reverse complement strand
GAAGAGATACGAGAGACTTGGAATATTCTAGAGGGAGTCTCAAATTATAAGGGGAAAATACTAAAACCTATTGAGGGTAATAAAAAAGTTGTGATTAAAACATTGTGGCGGTTCCAACCGCCGCAATATGAAATAATCACCGTTATAAAAAAAAATTAATCTGGTGGCTGCTAAAACGCCATTTTTTATTAGATTTTGTTGCGGTTATTTGGAACCGCCGTAATATAACCGCCACAATAATTTTTATTTTTTGTAGTAATTATAGTATATTTTTTTATCACCTAATTTGGATTCTCTGTACAATTACTAATGATATATAGTAGTATATTATATATATGATATTATATACTTATATATGTGTATATAGTATAACAAAAATTAAAGGTAGACTGTAATAAAATTATTCTATGTTTGATTTTAAAAGTATTACTTAATATTTGTATATTGTATAATTACTATGATATATATGTATTACACATTGTGTATTATGTATTCATATAAAGTATAATTGTTAAACCTAATAACTCCTCGTGTTTCTTGAAAATGATTTTATCTAATTAAAATGATGTTGATGGTGATGAATTGACGGTAGAAAAATATTCTNTCTTCCACTAAATTTAAATATTTTATTTTCCAACTCAAAAGATATAGTGGTTTATTGATATTGTAGGTTTGCTTAATATTGAGATAGGCGCCATCACAACAGGTGAGATTTTGGGTCATGACAACATAAAATAACATCATAATATCAAAACAGAAAAGTTAGTTCAAAAGCTTATATGTGAAAAACATAACCTGTGAAATAACATCATTTCATAAGATAACAAAAATTAGTTTTGGTCTGTGAAAAAAAGTAAATTGTGATAGCACTATTTTATAAATTTTAATGGAAATGAGTGAAACCTGACATTTGTTCTGTGTTGATTATGCAGAAAACATATCAAGATACTTAATGTCACTTAGCAAGTGCAAAAATTCATCTTGTAGAAAAATTAATATGTACACCAAAGACAAGTTGCAAAATTAGAGGATTCCTCATAGTATACATTTAGTTACAGAGATCACTTGCAGAAAATATATCAAGATACTTTGATGATTTAAAGCGAAAATGGAATAAAACTGAAACGATTAACAAGCCCATATATAATTATTTAGGTTAATAAAGTTGAGTAACAAACTCTATGACTAATTTACACTGATAAGAGGTAACTCAACACTAAAAAATAATTAATCTACCTTAAAAAAAATCTGCTCAAAAGAAAAGACAAAATTAAACTGAAACGAGCTATACCTATCAAATGTTTTTTTGTCGACGTCGATCCCAATAGCTTCACCAGCAGTTTTTAGTCCCTCGGCTACCTAGCAAGCCCATATATAATATTTAGGTTAATATTATCAAGAACAACAACTTAAAATATCAAAATTAAGTGCATGCAATCGAAATACCAGACAAAGCAGCAAAATATTTGAAGAAATACCAAACTAATTGAATAAAAAATATCAAAAAATGGACTAAAAAATAAAAGAAAGAAGTACTAAAACCATTAGAACAGTAATGTTTTCTAATAATAGCAACCGTCCTTCTGTTGTCCATTTTTCTAGTAATAGATTACTATTTTGATGTTATCTATTCAATTGACTTAATAAATCATAGATTATCGGACTGAGGAAAAAAAATCAGAACAAAATTGGGAAAATCACTACACTTCCAAACATGCATGAACCCTAATAAAGAGAAAAGAACTTCTGGTACTAAATATGCTTCATTACCTGAAGATTATGAAGCTACTACACGAATTTTATGTACTTTTTGTGATTTGAATTTCGATTCTTCTAGCCAGAGAAACAGATTAGGAGAATAGAAGAATCTGAAGTTAGAAAATTTGGAGTTCGTTGCCTATTGAGGGAAATAGAACGAATGGGGGGAAGGAATTGGGGGAAATAGAACGAATGGGGGAGGAATGGGGGGGAAGAGATACGAGAGACTTGGAATATTCTAGAGGGAGTCTCAAATTATAAGGGGAAAATACTAAAACCTATTGAGGGTAATAAAAAAGTTGTGATTAAAACATTGTGGCGGTTCCAACCGCCGCAATATGAAATAATCACCGTTATAAAAAAAAATTAATCTGGTGGCTGCTAAAACGCCATTTTTTATTAGATTTTGTTGCGGTTATTTGGAACCGCCGTAATATAACCGCCACAATAATTTTTATTTTTTGTAGTAATTATAGTATATTTTTTTATCACCTAATTTGGATTCTCTGTACAATTACTAATGATATATAGTAGTATATTATATATATGATATTATATACTTATATATGTGTATATAGTATAACAAAAATTAAAGGTAGACTGTAATAAAATTATTCTATGTTTGATTTTAAAAGTATTACTTAATATTTGTATATTGTATAATTACTATGATATATATGTATTACACATTGTGTATTATGTATTCATATAAAGTATAATTGTTAAACCTAATAACTCCTCGTGTTTCTTGAAAATGATTTTCTCTAATTAAAATGATGTTGATGGTGATGAATTGACGGTAGAAACATATTCCTACGATAAGTATATCAAAGTGAAAAAAATTTGAAAGAACAAAAGAATCCCAAAATGTAGAACCTAGTTTAATGGAGGATGCAACATATTTTTATGGAGGATGCCTCCTGGTAATGAGATAATATTATCATGGTAACCTAAAGCATTTATAGTAATAATCTTTAATTAACAAAAAAGAGAATTTTAAGGGACTAATTATAGATATGACTGTCACGACCCAAAATCCGCTAAAGGTCGTGATGGCGCCTAATGCTGCCGTTAGGCAAGCCAACAGTCTTAGTTACTCATTTTATTATTTTCGAAATCATGAGTCCCATTAAATAAGTAGAGTAAAACCTGGTACTCGTAGAAAACCTGTGATTTTATTTTTCAATTTCCGTATATAAAATATAATTACAAGGTAAAATAGTAATAATTGCGCAAACTACAATGATGAACATCCAGTATGAACCCCCAAAATCCGGTGTCACACGTGCATGAGCATCTACCAAGAAATATAATAAAATATAGCATCTGTCTGGAATACAAGATAGACAGGAGTATGTAAATAACTTTGATAGAGACTCTGTATGATGCAGATCGTAACATGGAATGCAGCTCACCATAAAGTCCCCGCAATAGCTACGCCTCTGCGCCCAAAAAGACCACCAATATATATATATATATATATATATATAAAGTGCAGCAAGTGTAGCATGAGTACATAAATCAACGCGCACCTTGTAAGTATCTAGCCTAATCCCGGAGAAGTAGTGACGAGAGGTCGACATCGATACTTACTAGTGGTCCAATAAATCAAGTACAACAGAAAGTAAACAAGTACGAGGCATGGTAAAAATAGTGTCAATAAGTTTAAGCACGTGGTACGATCCTCCTCTGAATAATAAATACAAGCCATCCATTATCGGCCACCTCATCAACCAAAGTGGATATGGAAAATGGTCCCCACCAGATAGATCGTCACATCCCAAATCAGGAAAAAAAATTCACGGATATGATGACTTCTTACCAAATATTACGCATTACGCTGCCGAGGCGAACGACCTGATCCCATAAGAGTAGTTATAGAAATGCCGAGGTCGTACGGCCCGATCCAAAATATTGTGTGCACTGCCGATGGTCGAACGACACGAACCACAGATGCATCTATTATATTGTTGAGGCGAACGGCCCGCTCCCATAAGAATATGATACTTTAAAGGGTCCTTGAACCCACTCACAAAGATACGTGTGAGTTATCAAATTTGAAGAAGCTTCTCAATGAAAACACACAATGCGAGAGGAATTCTTAAGGGAAACACAATTGTTCCGCGACTAATCAAGTAGCTATTTAAATTTCTTACAATAGCGAGTCTATCACTCTACGCAAGCCTAGTCTCAGGTCGTAACGTAAAATAAAGGAAATAAACATGCAAGGATAACTCAAATAGTACAACTAAAGCATGGCGTAAACCTAAGTCTACCCGAACAAATCAGGAAATCCTAGCAGACGCACGGACACTCGTCACCTCATACGTGCGTAGCTCCCACAACATGTAGCACATAAGAATATAATACCTACGAGGTAAATTCCCCCTCACAGGGTTACACATAAGACTTACCTTGCTCTGAAACTCCATAATTGACTCCAACGCTTCTCTAACACCTCAAACTAAATGCCCATCGATCCGAACTAGTCAATCAATCATGAAAACCAATAAAAATATACTCCAACATTACCAAAGTGTTTCAAAGGTAGGGCCATCATAATTAATTAATTTATAACAATTCCTAGCATCGCTCGAAAAGTCAATAAAGTCAACCCTCAGGCCCATGTGCCCAGATTCCAAGGCTCGAGATCCCAAACGGACATCGATAACACCAAAGTCCTCTTCAAACCAAACATAAGAAATTCTTAAACTTTCAAAACGTCAACTTTCTATAATAAGTGCCGAAATACTTCCGGACCATCCGATACTCAATCCGAACATACGTCCAAGTCCGAAATCATCATACGAACCTATTGGAACCTTCAAATCTCGATTTCGAGGTCATTTACTCAAAAGTCAAACCTTAATCAATTCTTCCAACTTAAAGCTTCCGAAATTAAACTTTTCCATCTGAATCAACTCTAAACTTCCCGAAATTCAACCCCGACCACGCGTACAAGTCATATTACATGAAGTGAAGCTACTCAAGGCCTTAAACCGTCGAACGATGTGCTAGAGCTCAAAACGACCGGTTGGGTCATTACAAAAACTAATTATGGATATGTTTCAAAATTAGATTCCTTTTTTATAGGTACTTTGCTGTATTTCAGGGTATAAGTTTTATACATTTATTATGTTTATGTTGTAGAATATGTTATTTTTTAATTATTGTAAATTCTGGAATTTTTTATGAACTCATACGTAAACATGAAAATTTCCCTTCTTTATATGTCTATCTACTGGGCCCCCAAAGTTAAAACTTACGGGCCAGCTTAGCTAAAGGTCAACCATAGCTAAATTAGCAGTAACTTCTTAAAGCCCAGGCCCATATAGTGATACGTGGGCACCTATTATGTGTTAAGCTAGACAGAGGCCCATTCAATTTTTTCAAGAACAGGGTAATGTGATTCAAGATAGGTGGGTGTGTGAGCTTTAAAATTTAATGGAAATTCGATAAATTTTGAAAAACAATGAATTTTTGGAATATAACGAAAATCATTTGATTTATGTCTATGTGTGTAATATTCATAATTAAAGTTTGAAAAAAAAAACACACACACACACATACTTCCTCCGTTTCAATTTATATGAACTCATTTAACTGGGCACAGAGTTTAAGAAAAGAGAGAAGACTTTTGAACATGTGGTGTAAAATGAGGCACATATATTTTGTGTGGCTATAAATCATTGCATAAAGGTAAATTATTGCTAAATAAGGAAGGAGGTCATTCTTTTTGGTACGAACTAAAAAGGAAATGGGTTCACATAAATTGAAATAAAGTGAGTATAAGTATTTTATTTGCAGTTTGAAGAGGCGCAGCACTTCGATTTGGCATCACTTTCAAAATGACTTCACTTGTAGATTCTTTGTATGTACGGAGCTTACTGAAATGTATGTCATCTAGTCAAAAAGAAAAGTAGTTAAAATAGTAAAGCTCAAAGAAAGAGAGAACAGAAGAAACAAATTTGATATTTCACCTACCATTATCTTATTGAGAAGACATAATTTTTGGGTTAATTTTGGTTTAGCGCCAGAAGTCTGTCCAGATGGATACAAGCTCTTTATACCTACCCCACCCTCCAAATATATTAGAACAATATTTTGACAAAAATAAAAAATTAAGAAAAATAATTTCCTGGACATATGACAAAGCGATCAAATAAACAAATAAATTTTTGTTAGAGATTCCTGTAGATACCGTTTGTTTAATTTGTCAGAAAGGAAGAGAATAATGTTCACGGGATTAATTTTCTGTTCGATAAGCAGCAAAGTTGTCGAAAAGATTTTTCGACAACAAAAGTAGTTAAAATTCCCTTGTTAGACAACTTTTCTTCCATTAAGTTTAGCAACAAAAAAACAAATGCACAACTGTTACCAAAAAAGAAATATGCATGAAATTTGGAGGACAACGATCTTCTTCTTTCTTTTGAACTTTCTTTTCTTTTGTACAACTGCATTTCATTAGTGATATAATTTATTTTGGATGTAGGATTGAATGGCTTTTTCCCCTTCTATTTGGTGCTCGTTATTTGTATTAGGGCTCGGATTAATTGATCAACGCATATTTTTTAAAGAAAAAAGTATTTTCTATCAGGATTTTTTCCTACACTACTCAGGGCTCGAACTCGAAATCTCTTTTTTAGAGAGGGGGAAATCTATGACTCTAAGGCTAGTGAATAGTTATGGCATGGATAGCTCTAAGGGCTTAATTTGTTTGAATATTATAGAGAGGAGTTATATGTAGTAAGAATCGTACACTTCTACATATGTAGAGTACTAAATCTATTTGTATCGTGCTTGATTACCTGCCTCGTTGTCTTTCATTATCGGACTTTGTCGTGATTTTGTATCTGATCCTTCTAGTTGTTCCTAGCCAATTGGATCCAATGTTTATTATTATACTCAATACATAAAAAAAAAATCATAACTCAGGTATTATATTATCGGAGCTATTATTTCGCCCTTTAACAAAGTTGATTATCACATTTCGCAGTACGTTTTGGACAATATGTTTGTGACGGCCAAATTGAACGTCTAATAATATCAAGATAGCTGGACTAATTCAATAAAAGACATTAGACATCTGGAAGTTAGAGTATAAAATTAGCAACTTAGACTTGTTGAAACTTTTCAATTTGTTTACTCTTAAATCGGATAATAATTAAATTTGTACGCGGTTTTAAGGATATGTGGATTAATTCAACATAAATAATCATGAATATTAGATAAACAAGTTAAAAACAAAATGAATGATCAAACCAGTTTTAATGTTACGTCCTAGCCTGAACCTAGGTTGAACAATAGTTTGCCCTCGATCGTACCCTTGGTTTGAACCCAATCGTGAATGAAGAACAAAACAATTAAGTAAGAACTTTTGAAGTAGCTAGAAAGCTAAAAATGAATTTATATTCCCTTGATTCGCGTATTACAATATCCCTCAAAAGAAGAAAAAAAACCCATTTATATAGTAGGAGAGTTTCATCCCTAGTACAAGACTAAAAAAAGGTAAAAATCTTCCTTTCTTGTTAATTACTAATCACTAACCGACATCGAGCGAGATCTGCGCCGTGATATCCGGTCAGGTACGAATATCACGGTCCTTTATCCATCGTGTGTAACCGTTTACCATATTTTTCGAGGTTTTAGAACTCGTTATGGGTTCGGAGAGCGTCGCTTTATCACGCCCGGTGATGAACATATCGTTCTTCTATCGTGGGTCTCGATACGAATGGTTCTCTGCCTCGATTTTAGTCTCGTGCGTCCATGGCCTCTTCCATTTTCTTCACCGGAAAATCGGGGTATGCTCGATCCCCGATTTTACCCGTACATAGATAGTCTCCTCATTTTCTGGAGAGTAGGTTTGCCGAAACGATGGAAAATAATAGATGAACCCCCAGTTTCTTTCCTCGCACGTTATAACTGAGATGATGGGAAAATCGGAACATCCCATCAATTGCGTCGTTCTGACTTCGGACACGTGTCAATCATCTCCTGGTTGCCTTCGAACGCGAAACGTCGCGCTTTGATTGCTTTTTCCGTTATAAAAGCCTCAACCCTTTTCACCTCTTCCACTTTCCGATTCTAGACTTTACCTTCGAATATTCTAACAGCTTTTAACTTCTCCAGATCTTCATATATTGTTTATTGAGCCTTCATATCTTCATCTTCTTTAAACCTTCATCTAGACCTTTATACTTTCATACCATCTTCATATTTTTCTTCAGACCTATATTTTCTAGATTATAATGGAAAAAACTTCCAAGTCAGTGCCTTAGCAGGCTGCCTCTTCATCTTCTCACCCGGCCACATATGCCGAGGTGGGCGTTTCCGAGGTGGCTCTGGAGCCCCCCACGAAGAGCTTCGTACCTGAGGGCTGCTCTATCGGGGATGACTTCAAGGTCGAGAAGGCCTCTAGCCAACAAGACCGAGGCGAAGGGGCTTGGAGATACATATGCTCCGTCACCGAAGAGACCCTTCCCGTAGTCCGAGCGGACTGTAAATGGGAGGGTAAAGATGTGGTCGTTCCTGGGCCCGATGATGATATTATCTCTCACGTGATGGGGTATCTGAGTGTTTGTACTTACCCCTTCACGCTCACTCCAATGGACCCCATAATCCTTGCATTCCGCAAAAGGTACGAGGTGTGCCTTGGGCAAATCCACCCGTCCTTCTGCAGGATCGTGATCCTCCGACGCCATTTTGTGAACAACACCAAATTACCTTGGTTCACCCTCGACCTTCTACTCCGTCTGTACAATCCCTATATCTTCTGAGGGGGACCGATCAAGCTCGTTCACCGAGTAAGAAAGGCTCTTTTCTCGAGCATCAACGAGGACCGAGACCGAGGCTGGCAGTGGAGGTTCGTTCGGGTGAAAACCAAAGACCTGATTCCCCCCGAATTTCTGCCATTCCCCGAGGAGTGGAACGCATCCCGTAAATATTGTCTTTCTTGGGTATTTCTTTCTTTTTATTCTCTCTCATTGCATGTGTTTGTGGTTGTGCATCTGTTGCCCAAGTTACTAATATAATCCCCCGGTTCAAGGAGTGGATCGAGGGGATCTGCAAGCAGATGTCGTACTCCGAGCGCGCATGGCGCAAACTTTCGAAGGGCAAATAGGAGGCCCATTCTCAAGGTGAGGTTCTTCCTTGAATAGTTATTCCCACGCTCTTAACTTACACAGTGCTAACCCTTTCTCTTTTCTTACAAGTCTGCCTAAGACCACCGAACTCAGGCTACTGGATGAGGACGAGGACCCGTCTTTACTTGTCGAGCCCTCCATTTTGGGGCTGCCACGAAGGAGGAAAAGAAGAAGAAAAAGAGAAAGTCCTTAGGTTCCTCGGACCCCGAGGCGAAGAGGAAGAAGAGAGAGGCCACGCGGGGCCGGAAGCCCAAGAAGAGCACCAAGTCTTGGGTACTGGACCGTGAATCTCTCTACCGGTTCAGGGACGAGCCCGAAGAAGACGACCTCTTTGTTGCTCATGGGTCGACCCTTAATGAGGGGCAGCAAGCGATGGCCAAGAAAAAGGACCATGAGGTCGATCCCCCTCTAACCCGAGAACTTGAGGGGGAGATGGAGGTTGTGACCTCTCAAGAAGCTCCTCATTTTCCGAAGGAGGCGACCAGTGTCATTGACATCGTTGAGATACCCTCCTATATTGAGTCCATGCTCGCAGAGGCCCAAGCAGGCAAAGAAAAGTCAAGTGAGGAAGCGCAAGGTCCAAATGATGCCCTTAATACATTTTTCGACGGCATGAACATAGCCGCACTAGAGGATTTTTCCGGGCTTGGGTACCTGGAGGTCCCAAAGAAGGACGCGCCCTCGGGAGCTGGCCAGCCGAGTTCGATCCCTAAACTAGTGAAGCAATTCCCCGCTCCGAGCGTGGACCCCGAGCACAATAGAATGGTCGTTCTCACCATCCCAGAGGATGTCTTGGTCTGGTCTGCTCTGGTGGGCATAGCCAGCTATCTCTGATGCCTGGTGACCGAGGAGGATCAAGCAAAGATAAACGAGGTGGAAACGTCAAGTCTCTTCAACGAGGGGCAACAGGCGCTGAACCGGGTAATGCGTTAACCTTTTTGTACCCTTTTGTGAATCCCACTTCAGTTTTTGATGTCCCCTACTAATTTCATTGTTTTACAGGCTTCAGTGTTTTACCATAAAAGCTTCATGCGGTACCACTTGGAGATTAGCCAGCTCGAGTTCAAGCTCAAAGAGCAGGTTCAGAAGAAGGACATGCACATGCCTCTTAGAGAGAAACATGACAAAGCCCTTAAAGACCTCCCGATTCTCCAGGTTGAACTCGAAAAAGCTCAGAAGGAAGCCTCGACCCTGAAGCGGGGACATGCCGACCTGGTAGAGAAGGTAAAGATCTTTGAGGCTAAGAACGAGCAGCTAGTCGTGGTGACTAACAACACATCTTCACAGGTCCAACAGAAGATAGACCTGATCGACCAACTGCTGGCTGAGATGGACGAGTTTAAGGCCACGACCGAAGTGTAGAAGGGTAGGACCGACCTGCTGGCTTCGGAGAAGGAAGCTGCGAAGGCGGAGCTGGCATAGGTCGAGAACCAACTTCAGGTTGCAAAGGATAAAGCCGATAAGTGGTCTCGGCTGAATGATGATCTCCGGGCACAGATAAGCTCGACCGTCACGGAACGGGATACTATCGGAAGATTATATGCGGCACTGAGGTCCAAATTGGATACAACCTCTGTTAAAGCCGAGGAAATAGTGGCCCAGTACAAGGCCGATGTGGAGGTAGCCGAGACCCGCTTAAAGACGAAGACTAAATACATAAAACGGCTATCCTGGAGAGAGACCTTCAAAGAGATCCATGCCCGAGGTTTTGATCTATCGACCGAGAATGAAGAAGATAGGAGGCTCGAGGCTGAGGCAAAAGAGCTCTACGAGCCTGAGGGTCCCGAAGGCTCCGAGGGTTCCGACGATTTTGGCGACGAGTCGAGGCCTAGTGAATACCAGGCGTAAATGCCTTAGTATTTTTCAAGTTTTTTTTCTTATGTATTTTTTGTTTATTTTGAGGCCGTTCTATCGGGTCTTTGTAAATATATTTTGCAATATATAAAAAAACAATTCCCTGTCGGGCAATATCGTGTCTTTACTTTTCCAGCATTTCCTTGCAATTTCTATTCGCGTATAGTTTCTGATACCTTAGCATCAAATCAGATGTAGTTCTGGGGCATTCATTTTTAGAGGTTCGAACGGAGCCTGACTTCGATGCAACTTTGTTTTCTTGTGGATTCGAACCCTCGGTGAGACCGGAGGTTTTCAAGATGCTTAAGTATTTCTAGACGATAATCTTTGCCCAGGGTAACCTGTTAGTAGGTTTCAAATTTTCGTAAGGGCCTTACTTTCTAGTTACGGACTTCAGACGTCTCCGAACCATTTTCAGGGCGGTAGTAACATTTTATATTAAGGCACCACCTAATAGGTGTGGTGCCTTCGGGATTCAGTACCCCGGGTTATTTGAGTTTTCATCAGGCAACAGTCCCCGAGTAGGGGTAACCCGTGGGCTCGATAGTCCTCGAGTAAGGGTAGCCGTGGGCTTAAGGATCAGAGATCAAAGAGACAAAAATGTGCAGTAACAAAGTGTAAGGGAAGTGAAAATTTCTTTCATTTCTTAGTATGCAAGGTACACGATCGAAAGCGCATAAAAACTTGTGCCATGGCTAGAGTGGACTATATGGGCACTGTTCGTACGACCGTTTGGCCCTTACAATGAATCCTAACCACCAAGCCTTAGTTTTTCGCACATAAAGTTTCCTTGCTAAAGACTTTAATCTAAGGGTAATGGCCCCCAATATTCGAGGTTGAACTCGTGAGGGCTCGGATAGTGTTGACCCGAAGCAAACGATCATTGATTCCAGTTTGAAACCGGTCTTCAAATCTAAGATAGCACATTTTATTGTTGCCTCATTAAAAACCTTGCCGAAAAGCCACTTCGAGACAAAACCGGTTCAAGGGAAAAAGAGTGCAACACGTGCTTTCAGACCTAACAGCCACATCCGTCCTTAGCCAATTACTGCCATACGGTAGTCCGATTTATAACATGATTAAAAGTGTAACTGAGTTCGTTTCTTAGCAGTAGTACCTATTTAAGTGTGTCATGTTCTAGTTATTCGATAGTTGTACGTCGTTTCCCGCTTCGAGTTTATATGAGCCTTTGCTGGTTATTCCGACAACTCGATACGGTCCTTCCCAATTCATGCCCAGTTTTCGTTCGTTCGGGTTCCTGGTGTGTAATGTTACTTTTCTCAACACCAAGCCCCCGACTTGAAAGTGTCGGAGGCTGGCTCTTTGGTTGTAATACCTTTTTATCCGATGTTTCTAGGGGGCCAACTGGACCAGGGCGGCCTCATTCCTTTCATCTAATAGTTCCAGGCTCGTGATCATGGACTCGCCGTTTGGCTCTTCTATCGCATACTGGAACCTGAGGCCGTTTGGTTCGGTTCGCATCCGTTCCTTTTTTACTTCGAACGTCCCGTTAACTTGATTTACCACGAGGAGGGAGTCGCACTTAGCTTCGATCACCTCGGCCCCAAGGCTTTTAGCCAATTCTAGACCTGCAATCATGGCTTCATACTCGTCCTCATTGTTAGTCAATTTCACAATTATAATAGATTGCCTAATTATATTTCCTGTAGGCAGTTTTAATACGATGCCGAGCCCGGACCCTTTTGCGTTCGAGGAACCGTCCGTGAAAAGGGTCCAAATTCCCGAAATGGTCCCCGAGGTTAACAATAATTCCCTTTCGACTTCGGGTATTAAGGCCGCGTAAAGTCGGCCACGAAGTCTGCCAAAATCTAAGATTTTATGGCGGTTCGGGGTCGATACTCGATACCGTACCCGCTAATTTTGACGACCCATTTGGCCAATAGGCCTGAGATCTCGGGTTTGTGCATGACGTTCCTTAACGGGTAAGAGGTTACGACACATATGGGGTAGCATTGAGAGTACGACTTTAGCTATCTGGAGGCACTTAGCAAAGCGAGCGCCAATATTTCCCGGTGAGGATACCTTGATTCTTCCTCGCCTAGAGTTCTACTGACATAGTAAATAGGAAATGTGTACCTTCTTTCTCCCATACTAAGACTCCACTTACCGCCACCTCAGAAACCGCCAAGTAGAGGTACAACTGTTCCTCTGCCTTCGGAGTGTGCAGTAGGGGCGGACTCCACAGGTACCATTTGAGATCTTCCAAAGCTTGTTGGCATTCTGGGGTCCAGGAAAAGTTATTATTCTCCTTTAATAGTGAGAAGAATCGATGGCTTTTGTCTGAGGACCTCGATATGCACCGGCCCAAGGCGGCTATATGCCCGGTTAGTCTTTGAATGACCTTGATGTTGTCCACCACGATGATGTCCTCTATGGATTTGATTTTGTCGGGTTTGATCTTGATCCCTCGATTGGATACCACGAACCCGAGGAATTTTCCCGATCCGACCCCGAATGCGCACTTCTTTGGGTTCAGCTTCATATTATATTTCTTCACTACGTCGAAGGTCTCTTGCAAATGTTTCAAATGATCCTTTGCTCACAGGGACTTGACTAACATATCGTCAATATAAACTTCCATTGATTTTCCTATCTGTTCTTCGAACATCCAGTTTACTAAGCGTTGATAGGTGGCACCGGTGTTCTTTAATCCAAATGGCATTACATTATAATAGTAGGTGCCAAATTTAGTGATGAAAGATGTCTTTTCTTGATCGTCCGGGTCCATCCGAATTTAGTTGTACCCGGAATAGGCATCGAGAAAGCTGAGTATCTCATGCCTGAACATCGAGTCGATCATCCGATCGATGTTAGGGAAAGGGGAAGAATCCTTAGGGCATGGCTTGTTTAAATCTTTATAATATATACACATTCTTAGCTTATTCCCTTTTCTAGGCACTACCACTACGTTAGCTAACCAGTACGGGTATTTAAGTTCCTGGATGGACCCTATTTTAAGGAGCTTGGATACCTCGTCCTTGATGAATGCACGCTTGACCTCGGTCTGCGGTCTCCTCTTCTGCCTAACCGGATGGAACTTTGGGTCCAAACTTAGCTTATGAGTGGTTATCTCCTGCAGGATCCTTGTCATGTCAATATGGGACCAAGCGAAGCAATCTATGTTAGCTTATAGAAGATCAATGAGGTTTTTCCTGAGCTCGGGGGTTAACCCCGTGCCAAAGGTATACCTTTCGATCCGGTAGGTGTTCGATCAATATGACTTGCTTCAACTTTTCGACTGTCGATTTAATAGCATCGGTGACATCAGGAGCTATGAACGATCTCGGGACTCCGTAATCATCTTCTTCCTCTATTCATTATTGCTCCGGTTCGACCAAGACAGGCATCAATGATTGCTAATTAATTTCTTCCTTTCTGGTCTGCTCTGCATTCCTTGATGTCGAAACTGCTGCCACCAGGATTACCTCGTCGGCTACGGACATTTGCTTTGTAACCGGATGATCTCCGTAGACCGTCTTGACTCCTCCTGGTGTAGGGAATTTCAATGCTTGGTGCAAGGTCAAGGGTACTGCCATTATGTTGTGAATCCACTGCCTTCCGAATAGAGCGTTATACCTAATGTCCCCTTCGATCACGTAGAACTTTGTCTCTTTGATCGTCCTAGTGGTGTTCACCGATAGGGTTATCTCCTATTTAGTAGTTTCATATGCCATGTTAAATTCGTCCAACACCTGGACTACTGGCACTATTTGGTCATGTAACCCCAATTGCTCTACGACCCTCGATCTGATGATGCTGGTCGGGCTACCTAGATTGATCAATACACGTTTAACTCTAGATTTATTGATAAGTACGGATATTACCAGCGCATCATTGTGAGGTTGCACGATACCTTCGGCATCCTCGTCGTTGAACAAAATGGTTCCCTCCGGGACATAATCTCGGGTGCATTTTTCCCTTGTGATAGACACTTGTGCGCTTTATCATTGGCCCTTGGGGAACATCGACCCTTCCGATGATCATGTTGATGACGTGCTGAGGCTCCTCTTGTTCGACCTGTTTATTGGCGTCCCTGTTCCTGAAGTGGTTTTGGCCCGATCACTCAGAAAATCTCGAAGGTGCCCATTGTTGAATAAACTGGCAACTTCTTCTCTTAATTGTGCGCAATCCTCGGTCCTGTGACCATGAGTAACGTGATACTTACACATAGAGTTAGGATCTCTTTGGGTAGGGGTTGGACTGCGATAGTAGGGGCCATTTGGTCTCTTTGATACGCTTGATGACTGACACGATACTGGCAGCATCAACATTGAAGTTATACTCTGATAATCTCGGTGCTTCACTGCTCCCGAGTGGCCTGTCGAAAGCATTTTTGCTCATCATACCTCGGCTACTAAGCCCTCGATCGCCTCTATTTTTGTTCCTTGTGGGGTGATGCCCGTACCCATTTCCCCTTCGGTCCACGCTGTGTGGTTGGGACCGATCCTGGACCGGCCTTGGCTCGTGATCAACAACTCTCTTAGACTTATTTTCGGCCCTGATGGGATAAACAGACCCAGAAGGGGCTCCGAGTTGGTCGTCCTCGACCCTGATCTTCGACTGGTACCTGTTGTGGATGTCGGCCCAAGTTACCGCCAGGTACTCTACCAAAATTTGTTTTAGCTGCTGTGAAGCCAAAGGAGCTTTGGGGGTTAAGCCCCTGAGTGAATGCCTGAACGGCCCAATCATCTGCAACCAGAGGCAGGTCCATCCATTCCATCTGGAACCTTGACACGAACTCCCTGAGCATCTATTTGTCTCTTTGTTTGACCTTGAAAAGGTCCGACTTTCTAGTCTCAACCTTGATGGCCCCGGCATGGGCCTTCATAAAAGCATCTGCAAGCATAACAAATGAGTCAATGGAATTTGGGGGTAAGTTGTGATACCATATCATCACTCCATTAGACAAAGTCTCCCCAAACTTCTTCAGTAATACCGACTCAATTTCATCATCTTCTAAGTCATTCCCTTTGATAGCGCATGTAGGAGGTCGCATGCTCGTTAGGATCCGTGATTCCGTTATATTTTGGGATATCAGGAATACGAACTCTCTTTGGGATCGGCTTCGCTGTTGCGCTCAGAGGAAAAGGCTTCTGGATAAATTTCTTAGAATTCGGCCCTTTTAATATTGGAGGTGCTCCCGGGATTTGATCGACCATGGAATGGTTGTTTTCACCTTCTTGTCATTGGCCTCAATTTTCTTCTCGCCTGACTCTACCTGTTTCGCTAATGCTTCAAGTATTTTCATTATTTCGGGATTGACCGCAGGCTTAGGTTCACCCGATCTCTCGGTGATCTGTTCGTTTCTTTGGATGTTTTCCCGGGATTGTTCGGGCTCAACCCTGCTGGGGCGTGGCTTTGATTTTGTAGTTGCGCTATTGCCGCTTGTTGAGCCTGCAACATTTCAAAGATTAACCGCAGGCCGACCCCATCACCTTCGCCTTCGGGCACTTCTCGAGATGTTGGTCGGGGTCCCACGCGAATGCTGTTTTCGGGATCAATTGGCAGATTGACGTCGATGGCCACCTGTGAGTTAGCATCAACCGGATCTGCAACTCGGACTCCGTTGCGATCAGCAGGAGGCACCTCGTTGCTAGGCACCGGATTATTTTTTTCGCCATGATGGCCAAACTCAGCGTCAACGTTCAAGTAGGGGAGACTGAGAATTTGGCATTTTAAGCTGACCTGAAATTAAGACTTTAAAGAATAAGCGTAAAATAGAGTGTTTTATGGAGATCTATATCAAACCACCACTATTACCCTTAGCCCTACGTTGGGCGCCAGACTGTTTACCCTTAAATCAGATAACAATTAAATTTGTACGCGATTTTAAGGATTATGTAGATTGATTCAACACAAATAATCAAGAATATTAGATAAACGAGTTAAAGACAGAATGAATGATCAAACCAGTTGTAATGTTACGTCCTAGTATGAACCTATATTGAACAGTACTTTGCCTTCGATCGTACCATTGGTTCGAACCCAATCGTGAATGAAGAACAAAACAGTTAAGTAAGAACTCTTACAATAGCTAGAAAGCGGAAAATAAATTTGTATTCCCTTTATTCGCGTGTTACAATGTCCCTCAAAAGAAAAAATCTCCCCTTTATATAGTAGGAGAGATTCTTCCCTAGTACAAGTCTAAAACAGATAAAAATCTTCGTTTCTCATTAATTACTGATTTGTAACCGACATCGAGCGAAATTCGGCCCTTGATATCCGATCAAGTACGAATATAACGGCCCTTTATCCGTCGTGTGTAACTGCTTACCATGTTTCCCGAGGTTTTAGAACTCGTTCTGGGTCCAGGGAGCGTCGCTTTATCACGCCCGGTGATGAACACACCGTTCTTCTATTGTGGGTTTCGATACGAAAGGTTCCCGGCCTCGATTTCAGTCTCGTGCGTCCATGCCCTTCTTCCATTTTCTTCACTGGGAAATCGGAATATGCTCTATCCCATATTTTACCTGTATACACAATTAAAATAAATAATTAGGCTTTAAATAATAAATAAAGAATTTTATTTGGTTCAGGTGTACTCGGATAAAAGCATATATACTAAAGCACTTTGTTATAACGGAATATGATAGTTTATTTATAGGTGAAAAGGAAAAAAGAATTTTATTAAATTTTTATAGCGTTTGAAACAACCAAAAATAAAAGAACGATAATACCAATCACTGGACTAGCTAGTAATACATGTGAAAAAATAAGAAATTTTCCAAGGGCAATTATAGTGTTTGACATGCAATTTACTTGATATGTATTTCCCGCCGCTAAATACTTACAAATAAAAACACATCCGAAATATACTTCACACAAAGTTCAAATACGAAATCAGCATTTGTAGATATAAATGGACTTGATCTAAATAAAGAAAGAAAGTACTACTACGTATTATAGCCAAATTTAAGGGGAAATTAAACTGTTGGAATGATGTCCAAGTTTATCTTATTTACACTTTGAGGCATCCAATGCACTCCATGTTAGGTTGGCTCCACTTTCTAAATAACTTCATTTGTAGTTTTCTTAGTTATATGGTACGGTATTCACGGAATCAATGGCAGTTTGTCAAATAATTGAAGTACGAAAACGAAAAACAAAGTAATTTAAGATTTTTTTAAGGCACTATAATCTTGATTACTTAAAAGTTAGTTAGAGTTTAATACTTCTTGGCTGGTTCTTTGTCTCTTACATGAAAGACATGATGTGTTAATTGTTATCGATATGCCAAGGCAAAACCAAGAACTTAAGAAAAGCTATGAATTGAAACGCAAAACATTTATGATTTATTTCCCTTTAAAGTTCGAATCTAGCGGAACTGGTTACAAACTAAGTTAATTTTTTTTTTACCTTTCTTCATAGAAAAGTAAATTGATTACTTTTTTTTGCAAATATACTTGTAGGTTTTTGCCGAAGTTTTCGCGCCTCAACCTATAGTGTGTCCGTCTCTAGACGAAAGATTAATATTTTTCTACCATTAGTCAGAAATTTCAAGATCACCCCATGAAAATAAAGAACTTTTTGATTAAGATCACTTCTACCCAATTTGAATTGAGATTAATTCAATCTAGTGAACTTCGGATGATTAAAGCAAAAATGTATCATGAATACTTTCTTTTCACACGCATGCGCACACAGATGCACCTATATACATACGATTTGCAGGAAGCCTTTTAGCTTCCAAATTTTTTATAAATTATGACATTTTTTCAAAATATTACCCCATTTATTAGAATGCATATTATCTCCCAATATGAAATTTGTTTATGCGAATTCAGATTTACTTACCCTAAAAAAAAGAAAAGAATGACCCTACACAAACAAGTTGGCCATCCCATGTTTTGTCTTAGAGAGAGCACTGCCATATTCAAGCACACAGCGGTACATGTGGAATTGAAGTCTTCATTATCATTATTGTGCCCTAACTACCTCTATCTTACATGTGAGAGGTCCAATATTGCATTCTTTTTATTGACATTATTCATGTGCAGTCCCTATTTAAATAATAAAAACTATTGCTCTCATTTGTCTCCCTTGTTTTAATTTCTACCATCATTTTCCTCCTTTTTAGTAAAAGATCAACTCGCGTACACACATGCACTCACATTTATCAACTTACTATTTATAAACGTAAGTACACTTACCATTTCAATATGGCCTTGTCGATAACCATTTTAGTCTAATCATTATCAATTCATATTTGCCAACAAGATCTTACTTCATCTATAGATATTGTAGACATTCAGATCTTTTAGCTTGTGTCAATACAAATTTTGGCAACATTATGACTTCAAAAAATAGTGGCCCAAATGAATGCTACCGACTTTATAAAGTTCAATTAATTCTTTGATAAGTATAATTACCAAGGATTAAGCCATGAAACACAACTTTGTTTGGGTATATTCATCTAGTTGGGCGTTATATTCAGCCGAAAAACAAGGGAGCAATAAGAAATAACCTGATTTACAACTGGTAATTAAAAAATAGTTACACTTTCAAAACTAATCGAAATTTAGCCACTTTTTCACGTAAAGATAAAATCTAAACAAAAATACCCTTAAAATTAGGAAAAATTCCAGCATAATAAGCTAAAGTTCGAATATTTTACATATGAGATTCTAGCATAATGTGTTGAAATTTTATAATGTGCTAGAGTTCCACTATAATAAGCTGAAAGTTTATACATAGGAGCTCCACAATCTAGTATTTTATGCTGGAACTTTTTGTGTTTTAGGTAGGATATTTTTGTCCATATTTTATCTCTGCATAAAATAATGGCTATTTTCAATGACTTTGCAAATGCTGACCATTTTTCGATTGTTAGTTCAAAAATTGACTAGTCCATGCTATTTTTATGAAGGACTATTTGATCGCTAATTGGTCCTATAACCTAGCTTATCTCAAGTGTCAAGTGACAAGCAGAGACAAAGCTAGGGAGTCGAAAAGGTAATTCAGAATCTCTTTCGTCAAAAAATTATATTGTGGATAGTAGGTAAACTTTTGTACGTATTATATATTAAATGTTCGAATTTCTTAAATTTTTGTTTTTACTTTTTTTTTTGAATTCCGTTGATGAATATCTTGTCACGGCCACTAATGACAAGCCAATGTCCAGTCAAATTAAAAATCAACCAAAGCTTTTCAAGTGTTTAATTGACAAGTTTCGACCGATAAAGTACTGTTTCATCACAAGTTCAGTTTGATTGGTCTAATGACTCAAGCGAGTAAAATCAAGTAAAAGAGTTGTCCCCAATGTGATTGTCTATCATCCACAGATAGAAATAGGATCACCCATAAACCAAAGGACATATTTGTTATTATTTTAATTTGCTTATCTTTCAAATTTCAGAGATTAAATTTTTGTTTATGTATTTTCATTAGTTATTTATTTGGGTTAGAAAAACTAGAAACCTTAAATTCTAGGAAATAAACGAGCATATTTTATCTTTGTAAAAAAATAAACGATGGAAGTTAAACAAGAATATCCTTGCATAAACGTTCTTCGGTACATGCCTGTCTGCCAATATATAAACAGTTTAACATGGCCAGGCAAGTTTAGTGCTGTTCTTATAAGAAAAATTGGCTTCTACCTGTCACTTTCCAGATAAATAACAACTAACTTATTCATTAAAATCCAAATATTTAAAAAAGCGATCCACAAAAGGCAATGCTTATCAACTTAGTATTTGCATACTTTTGCTCAAAACTCATAAAGCATGCTTGATGCCTTTTGCCTGTTTATTTGTCAAGTTTACTAAAAGAAATCCCGCCTCTAGCTAAAGATATACATTTATTTAGTAATTACTTTAATTTCAAGAAATATTGATTAATAAGCTACTAATATATGATGACGGGAGCACCAAATCCAGAAAAAAGAGTTGGTATGTGATATGTTTCACACGCTAATTAAATTAGGATAATCGGGTAAGTGGATTCTCAAAACTATATGGTTATACCATCCAAGAATCGCCGAAGGAATGAGCCGGTCAATATCAATAAGGATTGTGATGGAATAGTAAGTACTCTTTTATCTTTAACTCGAGATCTTGAATTCAAGTATTAAGTTTGAAATCTCTTTAATCAGAAAAGTTTTTTACCTCGATATAGAATTTTCCGACACAAATTCCAGTTTAATAGTTCCAATGAAAATACAGGATACCGGAAAAAAGTAAAATCAAAATCAATTACCAAAAGAAGTTTGAGAAGATACCTGGAAAGTAGAGTACTTGTGGGCAAAATTAGGTAATGTAGAAAAAGGGGTGGGGAAAAGAAGGGAAAGTGCAAAAACCGTACCAAATTCCGTACGCAAAAAACAAGTGGAAGTGTGTTGGCACGTTAGCATTAGTTTGTAAAATGCAAAAACGCTACGTTAATCAAAGCCATGCAAATGTTGCATTATGCAATTTGGTCCGCTCTCTTGACGCAACTTTTTATTTTCACTGGGTCCTTTCTTTCATTGTTATTATCATCATCTCTTTTCTTTTTCTTTTCCTATTTTAAGTCTTTCAACTAATTTTAATAGTGTCTTTTATTAATCTTAAACTGAATATTTATCATCTTTTTAAACTTGATGTTAACTAATTCTTCTATTTTTCTTCATTTTATATGAAGGTTTTTGATTAAAATATAGAATTTTAAAATAAATTTTTAACGCATAAACTAAATGTATATAATATACCAAAAAAATTTAAAAAATGGAATCGATGGAGTAATGCTTTATACACACAGATTTACATGTTTATATTATGTTTGAAATGTTATTGGTATGGCAGATTTTTCTTTTTCTTTTTGGTCAAAGAAAAAGAATAGCGATGGAGAAAGTCAGAAAACTAAGCTCGATACTAATCAGCAAAACAGGAAATGTCAATTTGAGGTGCATTACAATGTAATAAGAATAGACTTGTTTAACGTGTAAAAATAGCACGGGCTATCCAGTTTTCAAACTGGTCATTCAAAAATAACTAGCGTTTACCAAGTCAATGAAAAATAGTCACTATTTTGCTGTAACAGAGACCGGTCCAGCATAATATATTGGAGTTCGGTGCACATGTGTATGAACTTCCAGGATATTATGCTGGAACTCCAACACGCGGAAAGTTCTAGCATAATATACTGGAGATTCGAGCACCTGTGCATGAACTTCCAACATATTATACTGGAACGGTATACTTTGCTGAAACTCCAATATATTATGCTGGAGTTCTAGTATACTTATGCTGGACCTCCATTATATTATGATGGAGTTTCAATATACTTATGTTGGAACTTCAGTATAATATGTTGGAATTCCAATATACTTATGCTGGAACTCTAGTATAATATACTGGAGTATTTTTCGGATTTTGAACAGTGTTTTCGTTCAGATTTATCTTTACATGAAAAGTGACTAAATTTCGATTACTTTTGAAAGTGTGACTATTTTTAAATGACCACTTGTAAATCTGGCTATTTTTGAATTACTCCCGTTTAACATTGTCAAATAATTATGTTAGTCAAAGAATTGACAACAAAAATTATGCTAATTTTCATAATTTTTAAAATGTTACATGAATCTAAAAGGGTTCATATTATCATATACATACTTGGAAATGTTTAAATTAGGTATTTAGAAATTTCATACTTTCATAAAACAGAAGCAACTGATTAATTACTGATTGTATTCAATATTTAGATATCTAGAGACGCCTGCAAATTTCTCCTCTTTTTTTGTTTTTTTGTTTTTTTTTTTGTTTTTAAGCATCATTAGGCAGTTAAGAGGAAAATAAATTATTATTTTATGAATCGAGAAAGAAACCAGAATTGTTTCGAACTCGATATATAAAGTATCGAACTCTAAATAAGTTGTTAATCACTACACCTTAAAACCTTCGTATTTTCTTAAGAGAATCTATAAATAAATATTACTCACAATTTTGGTCCCTCTCTTATATCTTATTCGTACTTTCCAGACTTAATTTATGCAATAAACAGAGCATTCATTTATCAGATTAGTTTAATCTTAATTAAAACTAAGTAATTGACACTAATGTTTTATAGTAGTACACTTCATATGTCATGCCATCTGAGAAAATGTCATGCACAAGTTCGTAGGCACTCTCACAAACTAATTACTGTAATAATTAAAATTAATAAAATCTTACTATATTACCTCTTTTCTCTATTCCCCCTTTTCTTGTTCTTTTGTTTAGCTGGCTTGCTTTTTCATACAGTTTGATGATTTCTCTATTGATAAGAAGCAAGAGATACTGTCATCCCCCCCCCGGCCCAACTTTCTTTTTTTCCTCTTAATTTTGTGTTGAGTCACGTTTATTGTGGATACCCTTCAAGAAGTGTGGTTCCTTCAATAAAAACTCACTTTCCCATATTTTTATATCTCTCTCTTTCAAGAAAAGCTCCAAAACAAAAAGAAGAGTTTGCAGCTGCAAATACAGATATATTTTCTGAAGAAAAGATTTTGATTTTTATCTTTTTCTCCTTTCCACTGTCCTCACCAAAAAGACACAATCTTGGCAGCTAAATAGAGCAAATAGAGGGGAAAAATTGCAAAACTAGATTAATTTCTGGAAAAGCATGAATGGTCTTTCACATACAGAACCAGATTTTTCTGAATTTGTTGAAGTTGATCCAACTGGTAGATATGGCAGAGTATGTCCTCTCTCTATCC
>AWOL01S0083840.1:9542-20512 GCA_000715115.1 Nicotiana otophora | reverse complement strand
CCTTGCAAGTGAAATGTTAGGCGCCATCACGATCTGGACGGTGGAAATTCCGGGTCGTGACATATATATACCTTACATGTCTTCTTTCTTTAAAATATACTCGATGATATATAATTTCAATATGTAATTGTTAAATTTAAAATATGTCGATATATAGGGGATATAACATATATTAATATACAAGATAGACTTAAAAATCAAATACATGTATCATATCAAATTATCAATTCAATATACGAGATTATACAATTATCTTTTCTTAATTGTATTTTATTTGTAAAACATATTTGAAAGATAATATTTTGAGTTAAAAAATAGGAAAGAAAAGATTAGAGTTATTATACCTTATTCCCTCCTCTGATTTAGGAATTTATTATGGTATTGTTAATATTAGTTGCAATAATAGATTCGTAACAGCTGAGAATGGCGTTAAGTTGATGTCGTTTTTGTTAATTATGAATGCCATTTTTGTTTATTATGGATTACTGCTATGCTTATGTTAAATTTTCTAGAATAGTGCCTACATATGGTTTTTGCCCCATTTAATTGTTGTGGATTTTAAGTTTAATCTACTTCTCCTTGGGAGTGTCAATGGATATTTAGAAACCGACTGAAGCGTTACGTATCGAACCGATTTTTAGATTTCTTTTAATAAAATCTTAGGTTTTTATATAAATCTATAACCACACCAATAATTAGGATAGATTTTTTATTTTATGAAAATAAACCGAAAAAATACCGAACTGTACCGAATAAATTTACATGTAGAAAATATATTTATATATCAAGTTTAAAAATAATAAAGGATTATTTTTTTTATTATTGGAATTATAAAAATGGTTAAAAGCCAACGAGTAATAAAACTCAAAATCCTAATTTCCAAAACTATTATGCTACTCCTTTTTAAACTAAAGTATTTTCAGCATATTCGCTAGCAAGACACGAGGTATTCTAGCGATTATGAGTAGCAAACTACAATGTATTGAATATGTTCCCTTTTGTATGATTTAAGTTTATCTTTTTGAATATTTAAACTTCCATATACTTTATTCTTGAATCCCAGATTGGTTAATATCTTTTCATTCATGTGATTTATATTTTCTTTATATTTGCTTAGTTTTTTTTATGCTGTTGTAGAATAGTTGATGGATCTAATACTCTGGCATCTTTCATATTTTCTTAATTTATCACCCTTTAAAAAGTAAAACTGTCTAGGGAGTTTTGCGATGTCCTAGTGATTTTTACCTGACACTTAAAAACAATACCGAAAATTAACTGAACCGTACCGATACCGAAGAGAAACTGACATGATTGGAACAGTTTCGGAAAGTCTAATTTTTATTATACATAATAAAATAATCGAAAAATTAATATGGTACAAATTTTATAAAATAACCGGTTGAACCGAACCATTGACACCCATACTTCTCACCCTCTGTCAGTCTATCCCAAGTTGTCTTTCCTTTACGTCCTTGAAATTTAAATTAATTGAGTTTTGATTAGCATTCTAAAGTATATTTTTCCACATTAACATGATCAGAGTTATAATGTCTTGTACTTTTTAGGAAAATTATCAGTTATGTCAGCCCATAAGTAAGTTAGTATAAAAATTAGTCAATTCATAAAATATTACTATATTAGCCAATTAGCTATTTGTAGCAAAAATAATATCAAATTTTTGCTTTCTTTGTGTATGACTCGTGTATGGAGATTTAATTCCTTTCTGGGTAGTATTACTAAACGAAAACTATTATTAATGTAAAATCTTAGTCCACTTTGAGTCCTAAATATTAAGACCTTATGCATAGTTTAAATAAGGAAGATTTAAATAAACAAAATTTACTTGAATTTAAAGTCCCTAAATATTAGGAAAATATATAATAACAATTGTGTCCAACTTGAAATATATTTTTAAAGGGTAAAAAAAGCGAACGACATTTCGCTAATGATTTTCGTACTTTTAATATAGTACTAGTTTTTATATACGTGCATTGCACGAGTATGTTACGTCAATCACAAAAATTATTTTCAAAACATTATGAAATAATTGACGTTAAATACTCTTTAAGATGTTGAAAATTAGTGCTAGTAAAATTTACTGACAAAATGATTGTGTGTCACTTGAACTGACACAGCTGATCAATTTACTTAAGTTAATTAGATAATATTTATGTTTAATTTATAGTGTACAAATATATAATCTAGTCGTATATATCTTACCTAATATTATTTTTTGTAGATAATGTTTTTGGTATATATTACCGCCTGTGTTTTACTTGTGCTTCTGTCACGACCCCAAATTCCCTCCGTAGGATGTCGTGATGACACCTAATCTCTAATACTAGGTAAGTCTATCAATGCGGAGTAATAATATCTGAATAAATAAACTATAATTCAAACAATTTCAACTCCCAAAACCCGGTAGAAATAAGTCACAAGCTTCTAAGAATTTATCTTTAATGTCTCAATATAACAGAGTCTAAAGAAAATAAGGAAGCAACATAAAAATGATAAAAGGGGACTTTGGAGTCTGCGGACGCTGGCAGATATACCTCGAAGTCTCCGTGCGCAGGTAACTCACTAACGTCTAGGCTGGTAAGATGTACTGAATCTGCACAAAAAGATGTGCAGAAGCATAGTATGAGTACACCACAGCAGTACCCAGTAAGTGCTGAGCCTAACCTCGGTAGAGTAGTGACGAGGTCAGGTCAGGCCCTACTGGAAAATAATAACTTCATGGTAAAATGTTTAACAATATAATAAAATAAAATGACTATGGAAATGAATCAAGTAGTATGTCACATTTAATGACACCAAATAATTGCAATTAATATTTCGTGGAAACAAAACAAACTTTCCTTTCAACTTCAAAAAAATCACAANGAAAATGAATCAAATAGTATGTCACATTTAATGACACCAAATAATTGCAAATAATATCTCGTGGAAATCAAAACAGAATTTCCTTCAACTTTATGAAAATCACAATAATAATCAAAGGCAACTACGGCCATAAATCAATATTAACAAGGGCACTCCTGAGGTACCGCCTCGTAGTCCCAAATCTTAAATAAATTCACAATATCTCATTTCCTTATATCACCGCGGGAGCCTTCACATTTAATTTTAAAGAAATTATTTTTTCCGAAGTAGCATCCCGCGTTTTAGCCACCTTTATCACACTGCATGACTTCTAGTAGTTCCCCCTACTAGCCACGCGTATCAAGCCACCCTTATCTCACCGCATGCGTTTCAATACCCAAATCTTATACCACCGCATGCGTATCAATATCACAATTTGCACCACAGGTGCTCAAATAATTTAACTTGCCATCATAATTCAACAACAATATTTTCCACAATAAAGAGCTCACGGTTCATGCCAAAGTAAATTATCAATAATATATTTGTTTTTCACAATAAAGAGCTCATGACTCCACCACAATGAGTACCAAAATCTTACACAAATATTCAGGAATAAATAATTCAGCAAAATAATATTTTAAAATCTTTAATACGTTGCTTCAATACCAAATTGAAAATGTCAAATACTTCATATTAATAATATTTAAATTAAAGAAAATCAATTTCAAATAATGCACAGAATAAAAGAAATCAAGTTTCAACTAAACAGGTAAAACAATTAACAGGAAAAGATCAAGCAAATTTAAAGTATACAAATTAAATCAATGATGGAGAATATAACAAGATTTAATAATTTAATCAATATGCAATAGTGATCTTCACAATTTAAAAACATAATCCTTCACATTTAGTCCGTGAATACACTCGTCACCTCGTGTACACGACTTTCATCACATTATAATTAATACCAATCGTAGGAAATATTTCCCCCACACGAGGTTAGACAAGTCACTTACCTGAACTTGCTCCAATTTAACCAAGTAGTATACTTTTTCATCGATTTTTCGATTCCGGTCGACTCGTATCTAGTCATAATTAATTTGATACAATCAATAAAAATTATAGAATCAATTCCATAAGAAAATACTATATTTTTTAATAAAATTCGAAATTAACTCAAAAATTGCCCGTGAGACCCACGTCTCGGAATCCGGCACGAAATATGAACTCCCATTCAACTACGAGTCCAACCATACTATTTTTACAAAAATACGACATCAACTTGACCTCCAAATCTCAAATTCTCATTTTGAAATCCCTAGGCCCAAATTCTCTAATTTCACCTCAAAAACATGTAATCTATTCGAAATATTCAATGATAATCCAATATAGTTGACTAAAAATGATCACATGTGACTTACCTCAAGTTTTCCCATGAATTCTCACTGAAAAATCGCCCAAACCCGTGTTGAAAATGTCCAAATGACAAAAATATCGAAACCCCTCTGTTTTTGTAATCTGGTCAGTGCTTTCGCACTTGCGGACAAAATTCTCGCACCTACGGTTCCGCATCTGCGGTAAAATACCACATCTGCGAAAATTTCTCAGCCCAGCTGTCTTCGCTTCTACGAGCTTTAGACCGCATTTGCGCCTTCGCAGGTGCGGAAAATTCCATCGCACCTGCGGACCTGCCCGCACCTGCGCCCTTCCTCTCGCTTCTGCGCAAGTGCTTCTGCGCAACATGAGCCGCATCTGCGGCTCCAACTGGGCAGCCATTCGTCCGCTTCTGTGAGCCACAACTCTCTTGTGTGAGTCCGCACCTGCGGTCAGTCCCTCCGCAGGTGCGATAACACCAGAAGCTGCAAATTTCAGAATTTACCCAAGTCCAAATATTGATCCGATTTCGATCCGGATCGCACTCGGGGTACTTGGGACCCCATCCGAAAATACCAAAAAGTACTAAATCATCATACGAACTTAGTCGAGTCTTCAAATTATATCCAACAACTCTAAAAACACGAATCACACATAAATTAAAGCCTAATAAATCTTAAGAATATTCAACTTCTACATTCGAAGTCGAAACCTATCAAATCAAGTCCGATTGACCTCAAATTTTGTACACAAATCATAAATGATATAACGGAGCTGTGAAAATTTTCAGAATTGGATTCCGATAGCGATATCAAAAAGTCAACTCCCCGGTCAAACTTCCAAAATTTAAATTCCTATTTTAGCCGTTTTAAGCCTAATTTCACTACTGACTTCCAAATAAAATTTCGATCACGCTCCTAAGTTAAAAATCACCATACGGAGCTGTTGGAATTATCAAAATTCTATTCTGGGGTCGTTTGCATATTATTCGACATCTGGTCACTATTTGAACTTAAACTTTTACTTTTTCATCAAAATTTCATATCTCGGGCTAGGGACCTCGGAATTTGATTCCGGGCATACGCCCAAGTTTCAAATCATTATACGGACGTACCAGAACTATCAAAATACTGATCCGAGTCCGTTTGCTCAAAATGTTGACCAAAGTCAACTCAGTTGAGTTTTAAAGCTCTAATTCACATTTTAATCCATTTTTCACATAAAAACTTTTCGAAAAGTTTTACGGACTGTGCACGCAAGTCGATGAATGATAAGTAGTATTTTTTGAGGTCTTAGAACATAAAATTAATTATTAAATTTAAAGATGACATTTGGGGTCATCATAGCTTCTATAACCAGAACTTTCGCTATCAACACTGATATCCCTATTAAAAATGTAATATATAGTTCTCCGTAAGAAATAATATATTGTAACTGTGTAACAAATATAGACCAAGGTTGGGGATTATTTTGCTCTATGTTGTGGTTATTGTAATTGCAAAACAAAAAATAGTCAAAAATATTTAGAAATTTTACCTCCTATAGCAAAGGTATATCCTATTTATGATAAATCAAAAATATTTTAAAATATTATTTTTTATAGCTTCCTTTTATATTTTATAGCAAAATAGGTATTTATGGTATACACTATCATTGAGGCGTGAAATACACTATTTATGTTTTTTTCTCTCTTTCTTTACACACAATGCTCTCTCAAAATCTCAGCAAAATATTTCTTCTTTCTCTCTCTCTCTCTTCCTTCTCTCTCTCTTCGAGCAAAATACCTGCTTCTAATCGTGAATTCTCTGGCCGAATCCTCTAGGTTACCGCAATTGAAAATACTTCTACAGGTTCAGTCAATCTACATTGTGTACACCAACATGAACGTTGGATGAATAATAGGGTAGAAGTTCTTAAAACGATGAATCATCAATTTCTACATAACTATGAGTCAGAATCGGCGGCATCATCATCCACTATTGGCTCATCTTCTTAGGGGAACAGATCTGGCCATGGCTACGCCGGAGAAGATTTGAGGGCCGGTTTTTTGTTCTTCTTAATTTTTTGTTTTAATACAATGTATACTGTATTTTGCTTGGTCGGAAAACACCATCCCCGACGAACTTTCTTTTCTTCTTTTTTATTTAGTCACATACAATGATACAAATACATTATATTCTGTAAATACACTCAAATACATTATATTTATGTATAAATACATTATTGTTTGCCTGTATTTATGTATTCAGAAGGTCTATTTTTTTAATACAACCGAATATCACTGTATTTTGTGATTTTGTGTTGTTTGAATACAGATGAAATTGAATACGGTGAATTGAATACAATGTATAATAGTGAATATCTGTGAATTGAATAGAACGGTATACACCCTAAGTTTTGCAATATAAGTGGCCCTGCTTCAAAGCCCCAGAAAACCCTCCTCAGTGAAAGGAAATGCTACTCAGGGATCAAAAAACAACTCTTGATGTTTTGCTGTTTGAATACAACTGAATTCAATATAGTGAAATTGAATACAATTCAATATAGCGCTTTCCGTTATTAAACATCCGTAATCACTATTCTTTAGGCGGATTACCTCATTGTATTTATAAATACATTCGCGCGAATACATGGAATACATAATTAAACATCTGTAATCCATGTTATTTACCTTATTGTACTTATAAATACAGTCACGGGAATACATGAAATACATCACAATAGCAGCGAAATTTATTTAGAATTTATTTGTTGAGTTAAATTAGGGGTGATACACACTAATTGATCCTCTTTCCGTTATTAAATAGCTGGATTCCCCAATTTATAGGCGAATTTTTGCTATTATATTCATGAATACAGTAGCGCGAATACAACGAATACAATCACATACAGCTGGACCCACTTGTTTTTAAGCGATTTTTGCTATTATATTCATGAATACAGTAGCGCGAATACATCAAATACACTCGCGTAATAGCTGAATAGTAGCTATAGGAAGTAATTAGGTATATGGTAGCTATAATAAGTTAATAGCCACTAGGAGAGGCAAACGGGCGGGACGGGTCGGATATGGTTCGGGTCAAAAATGGGTAATGAAAAAATGGATAAATTATCTGAACCGACCCATATTTAACATGGATAAAAAATAGGTTAATCAACGGATAATATGGGTAACCATATTATCCATGAGTTCTTGAATATGATCACTTTTGGGAGATTTTCTAGTCTCCCAAACTTGAGGAATCTTCAATTTGAAGCTTTACAAAATATAAAAGTTAAACCTATTTGTAACGGCCCGGCCGGTCGTTTCGAGTATTAAAACTCTATGTCCCCAATTACTGCTAAATTGTGCTTTACAGTTGTTATATAACTTGCTGGGGTAATTGGTTCGGGTCCGGTGAGGTATTAGAATGAATTGGAACACTTAGTTCCAAAGTTTAAACTTAAGTTAAAAAGGTTGGTTGGATGTTGACCTATGTGTAAACGACCCCGGAATAGCATTTTGATGATTCTAATAGCTCCTTATGGTGATTTTGGACTTAGGAGCGTATCCGAAAAATTATTTGGAGGTCCGTATTTAAATTAGGCTTGAAGTGGAAAAAATAGAAATTTGAGTTTGGAAGTTTGACCGGGGAGTTGACCTTTTCATATCGGGGTCAGAATCTGATTCTGAAAATTTGAATAGGCATGTTATGTCATTTATGACTTGTGTCCAAAATTTGAGGTGAATCAGACTTGATTTGATAGGTTTCGGCATCAAATGTAGAAGTTAAAAATTCTTAAGTTCATTAAGCTAGAAATGGGGTATGATTCGTGGTTTTAGCGTTGTTTGATGTGATTTGAGGCTTCGATTAAGTTCGTATGATGTTTTAGAACTTGTTAGTATATTTGATTGAGTTCCTCGGGGTCTCGAGTGAGTTTCGAATGCTTAACGGATCGAAATTGAAATTTTTGATAACGAGGTCGGATTTCGATTATGGAAATGGGAATATCTCCATTAAGTCAATTATGACTTGTGTGCAAAATTTGAAGTCATTTCGGATTTATTTGATAAGTTTCGGCGCAAAATATAGAAGTTGGAAGATTTGAAAACTTATAATTCGATTCGATGCGCGATTCATAATTTCGGCCTTGTTTGACATGGTTTGAAGCCTCAACTAAGTTCGTATTATATTTTGGGACATGTTGGTATATTTGGTTGAGGTTCTGAGGGTCTCGGGTTGATTTCGGAAGGTTAACGGATCAATTCGGACATGAAGATAAGCAGCTGGAATTTTCTGGGCAGCAACATGAACAGTGATTCGCAGAAGCATGAACAGTGATTCGCAGATGCGTGAACAGTACCGCAGGTGTGTGAACAGTATGCAGGTATATGAACAGTACACAGGTGTGTGACCAATACCGTATGTGCGTGAACAGTACTGCAGGTGCGTGAACAGTGCCCGCAGGTACGTGAACAGTCACATGTGCGTGAACAGTACCGCATGTGCGAATCTCGACAGAATGTTAAGGACCAAAAATTGGTCATTTTGCCATTTTCGTTTTTGGATTTTTGGAGCTCGGATTTGGGCGATTATGGAGGGAGTTTTCACAAGCTTGGTTGGGGTAAGTGTTCTATATCCTAAATTGTTTATATTTCATGAATCCATGATTATATTCATCATTTAATTCGGATTTAAATGGAAGAAATCAAGATTTTTGTAAAATCTTCCAAAAACAAAAATTTAAGATTTGGAGGTCGAGTTGTTATCGGAATTTGATAAAATTGGTATGGTTGAACTCGTATCGGAATGGGTATTCGGATTTCATGAAAATTATGTCGGGTTTCAAGGGGCGAGCCCCGCATTGACCTTTGTTGACTTTCTGGAATAAAGTTTTTTAAGTTGATGCATTATTATCCGGAATTATTTCCGATAAATTTTAATGAAGTTATACAATTAATTTGGTTATATTTGAGCGGTCCGGAGGTCAATTCAAGCAAAAAAACAATTTTGAAATATCGACATAACTTCAAAAAGTTAAGTGTCTTGCTTAACCTCGAGTGTGGGAATTTTCCCTTAGGCATTAAATCTTATGTGTAATTTGTGTAATTGAAAACCATGTACGCGAGGTGACGAGTGTGTACATGGTTTATATGTGCAAATTTTATTGAGTTAAAGTCTTGAACATATTGTGTAGTAAATTGGATAATTGTTGGCATATATTTAGTCATCTATTTGTCGTACCTAAATCCTTGTTGTTGAATCTGTTGATATTTGTTAATTTGATGTGATTGTTATTTGATTTATGAAATTCTATGAATTTGGTTTGATAATTATTGGAATTTAATTTCATTTTGGATTCTTCCCTCTGCAATTAATTAATTAAATGAGCTTAAGAAGAGGTGATTATATAATTATTGAAATATTTGGAGTTAATGAAGGATTTGCTTTATGTTGAGTAATTTATATCTCTATTAATTATATTTGGGTGTTATATACATTGTGTGGAGCCTTGGGCTATTTGTTGTGAAATTAATTGATTTTGTTATATCTTTGGAATTTAGTTGTGGCCATTAAATTGTGATATGAATTGATTTTTGTCATGTTGCCGTGATCATTTCCCATGTAATTATTGTATTGTGTGAGTTATTATTTTGAGAAATTATTGTGTTGTGTGAGTTATTATTTTGGGGAGATAAGGGTGTCATTTCACCGTTGATATTATATGGGTATAAGGGTGGCATTTCACTGTGATTGTGTTTGTTGGAATATTGTCTGGGCGGAGCGATAAGGGTAGCTATAGGAGTGATAAGGGTGGAAATAGGAGCGATAAGGGTGGCTATTGATATTGTCTGAGCAGAGCGATAAGGGTCGCTATATGAGCGATAAGGGCGGCAATAGGAGTGATAAGGGTGGCTATTGTCAGGGACGATATGTGATGATGTGGGGTTGTAGTGTTGATAATTTTCATGTGATGTTGTGATTTTCTTGTATTTATTTTTATACCTTGTGCAATTTGTCTTGTTGTTGGTAAATTGATAACAATCTGATTTATGTTGAACTTGAGAGCCTGTGGCCATTGCCAGGCGGATTATAAAAATGAAATGTGGGCACGAGGTGTCATGAGTAAATAATGAGGATATTTGGCACGTTAATTGTCCATGCAGCTGTGATATGAAATGTGGGCACGAGGTACTGTGATGAAATGATAATGATAATTGGCACGTGAATTGTCCGTGCAGTTATGATATGAAATGAGGCGTGAAAATATAAAAATGGGCTGAGACCCGTGTTTATGCAAAATATTCAAATGGGCCGAGACCCGTATTTGTTTATGATTATGAAACGAGGTGTCACATGGTGACTTTTTAATTGAAATAACTATAATCAAAATATTTATTTCGAAGGAGTTTTATTCAAAAAGAATTGTATTTGAAAGATATTTATTTGAGGAAATTATATTTGAAAAGATTTATTGAAAGAATTATATTTAAAAAATAACTATTTGAGAAAACTACATTTGAAAGAGAGTTATTTGGAAGAATTATATGTGAAGGATATTTATTTGAAAAACTTGAATTAATTGGGCGCACATGTATTTATTAATTGTTGAGTGATATTTATGGTATTCTTGTTGTCTTGCTGCGCATACCACTGGTTGTTTTGTCCTGTCCTTATT
This sequence comes from Nicotiana otophora, assembly GCA_000715115.1. Classification (NCBI taxonomy): domain Eukaryota; kingdom Viridiplantae; phylum Streptophyta; class Magnoliopsida; order Solanales; family Solanaceae; genus Nicotiana; species Nicotiana otophora. The sequence goes on along the minus strand of AWOL01S0083840.1, from coordinate 9,613 downwards.
GCTATCTGTTTCCTAGTATTTTGTATATTATATTGCACATGTTATTAGACTAGTGAGTGTCTTGACTGTAC
>AWOL01S0083839.1:0-15345 GCA_000715115.1 Nicotiana otophora | reverse complement strand
GAGTGGCTGTTGATCCCTTACTTGATAATGCGGGTGAGGATAATCCCCCTACTATCACACTGCCTGATTCGTCTACTCCAGAACAGACTACCCCAGTTCCTACACCCGCGGAGGGTTCCACAATCCCTCCCGCCGATATACCTGTTCCACCTACAGCCCCAGCTCCAGGTCCCGGTATTTCTGATGGGGATCTTAGGGGAGCTATTCAGATGCTGACTCAATTAGTAGCTTCTCAGGCCGAGAGGTCAAATGTTGCACCCACCTTATTTAGCTCGCAATAGGATTCTTCCAGTTCCAGGGTAAACAGGTTCCTTCAGTTAGACCCTCCAGTGTTCACAGGTACTGATCCCGGGGCAGACCCTCAGGATTTCATTGATGAGATGCATAAAACTCTCCGAGTTATGTGTGCTACTGAAGTAGAGGGAGTAGAGTTGGCCTCTTATCGTCCGAAAGGGGTGGCATATTTTTGGTTTGAAATGTGGGAAGATTCCCATGAGGAGGGGAGCCCTCCGACGAGATGGAGTGAGTTCGCGGATGCCTTCATAGACCATTTCTTGCCTGCCGAGACTAAGGCAGACCGTACTGTGGAGTTTGAGACCCTTAAACAGGGTAGTAGGAATGTGTGGGAGTATCACATGGAGTTCGTGCACCTGTTGAAGCATGTTGTTCATATGATGCCGACTATGGAGGCAAGAGTGCGTCGATTTGTGTAGGGCCTTAGCCCTTTAGTTATTAAGGAGGCTGCCACAGCTGCTGTAAATTCTGACATGAACTATGGAAGGATGGCGGCATTTTCCCAAGCTATGGAGGTCGAAAGTTAAAGCTCAGGATGGAACAGTAAAGTAGTAGTAGGGACCGATCAGCGGGAAACCTTGGGGACTCATTCGAAGGTCGGAGATCAGCTTTTTGGGGAGGATCATCAGGGTCATCCCAGTCTTATGCTCAGTCTTCAGCTAGTGCCCCGCCATCAGGGCACGGTCAACAGCAGGGGAGTCACTTTAGGCCTAGTCAGGGCAGCAGGGGGTCCCACCATTAGGGCCGATCAGGAAGGAGATTCCAACAGGAGCAGAGGGCCCCATGCCCTAAGTGTGGGAGGATACATTCGGGAGTCTGCTACCTGGACATGCCAGTATGTTACGGATGCGTAATGAGAGGTCATATTTAGAGGGAGTGTCAGGCATCCCGTCAGGGTGCAGGCAGGGGCACAGCTCAGTCATCCAGTCCTACAGCTGCCACATCTTCAGCACACCCTCCAGCTCGAGGCTCTCCAGCACCCACGGGGCGTGGTGCAGCTATGGGTAGTGCACAGAGTTCGGGAGGACCTAGCCGATTCTATGCTATGAGTGGTCGACAGAGTGCAGAGGCTTCCCCAGATGTCGTCACAGGTATATTGAATGTTCAATATCATGATGTGTATGCCCTTATTGTTCCCGGATCTTTTTTGTCCTATGTTACTCCTTATGTTGCTACGAGATTCTGGATAGAATCGGAACAATTTCATGAGCCGTTCTCTGTATATACTCAGGTTGGCAAGTCTATTATGGCCGCACGGGTTCATAGGGATTGTGTTGTCACGGTGCGTGGTCGGGATACCATGGCCGATCTTATTGAACTAGGAATGATTGATTTTGATGTAATAATGGAAATGGATTGGCTTTATTCATGTTTTTCCCAACTCGATTGCCGAGCCAGAATCATGAGGCTTGAGTTTCCTAACGAGCCAGCTGTTGAGTGGGAGGGGAATAATGTTATGCCAAAAGGTAGGTTTATTTCTTACCTTAAGGCCACAAAGATGATCAGGAAGGGGTATATTTACCATTTGGTTTGAGTTATGGACACCACTGCTGAGGTGCCTACCCTTGAATCTGTACCAATTATGAATGAATTCCCCGATGTATTTTCGGATGAGCTCCCTGGAATTCCTCCGAACAGGGAGATTGATTTTGGGATTGATGTGATGCCAGGCACGCAGCCTATATCCATCCCACCTTATAGAATGGCGCCGGCAAAATTAAAAGAGCTAAAGGAACAACTAAGGGATTTGCTAGGGAAAGGTTTCATCCGACCGAGTGTGTCATCTTGGGGCGCACTGGTTCTCTTTGTCAGAAAGAAGGATGGATCGCTGCGGATGTGTATTGATTACCGGCAACTCAACAAAGTCACAATCAAAAACAAATACCCATTGCCTAGAATAGATGATTTGTTTGATCAATTACAAGGTGCTAAGTTCTTCTCCAAAATTGATTTGCGGTCTGGGTACCATCAATTGAAGGTAAGGGAGCATGATATTCTAAAAACAGCTTTTAGAACCCGGTATGGGCACTTTGAATTTTTGGTAATGTCTTTCAGGCTAACAAATGCCTCGGCAGCTTTCATAGAACTTATGAATCGAGTCTTCAAGCCGTTCCTGGACTCCTTTGTGATAATATTCATTGACGACATCCTTGTGTATTCACAAAGTCGAGAGGATCATGCTGATCACCTCAGGGCAGTTCTGCAAACTCTTCACAAATACCAATTGTATGAAAAGTTCTCGAAATGTGAATTTTGGCTTAAATCTGTCACATTCCTAGGTCATGTCATCTCCGGAGAAGGAATTAAGGTCGATCCTCAAAAGATTGCAGCGGTGAAGGATTGGCCTAGACCTACTACTCCAATAGAGATTCGCAGTTTCTTGGGTTTGGCCGAGTATTATAGGAGGTTCGTGGAGGGGTTCTCCACTCTTGCCTCCCCATTGACTAACTTGATGCAGAAGACGGTCATGTTCCAGTGGTCCGATGCTTGTGAAAGGAGTTTCAAGGACTTTAAATCAGGATTGACTTCGGCGCCAGTATTGACCCTACCAGAGGGTACCGAGGGGTTTGTGGTGTATTGCGATTCTTCAAGGACCGGTCTTGGGTGTGTATTAATGCAACATGGTAAGGTAATAGCATATGCTTCAAGGCAACATAACAATCATGAAAAGAACTATCCAACTCATGACTTAGAGCTTGCGGCGGTGGGTTTTGCATTAAAAAGTTGGCGACATTATTTGTATGGAGTCCACGTAGATTTATTCATAGACCACAAGAGTCTTCAATACATTTTCAAGCAAAAGGAATTGAACTTAAGGCAGAGAAGGTGGCTTGAGTTGCTCAAAGATTATGACATCGACGTTTTGTATCATCCGGGGAAAGCTAATGTGGCGGCGGATGCTCTTAGTCGGAAATCTATGGGTAGTTTTTCTCACTTGGAGACATGTCAAAGGCCCTTGGCCCGGGAGGTTCACCAGTTGGCCGGTTTGGGAGTTCGTCCTACGGACTCTAGTGAAGGGGGAGTGATTGTGCGTAATAGGGCGGAATCATCGCTTTTGACGGAGGTCAAGGAGAAGCAATACAGTGATCCAGTGTTGGTGCAGCTAAAGGAAAGGATTCATAAACATAAGACTACGGCTTTTTTCTCTTGGCATGGATGATGGCACATTACGGTACCAAAGACGACTATGTGTTCCAAACATAGATGGTCTTCGGGAAAGAATCATGACAAAAGCTCATACTTCTAGATATTTCGTGCACCCAGGTTCTACAAAAATGTATCATGACCTCAAGGAAGTTTACTGGTAGAATAACATGAAGAGGGGTGTGGCGGACTTTGTGGCAAAATGTTCAAACTGTCAACAAGTGAAGGCCGAGCATCAAAGGCCCGGTGGGTTAGCTCAGAGTATAGAAATTTTAATGTGGAAATGGGAAATGATCAACATGGATTTTGTGCTAGGGTTACCACGCACTCCATGTACATTTGACTCAATTTGGGTAATCGTGGATCGACTCACGAAATCAGCACACTTTTTGCCGGTTAAATCCACTGACACTACGGAACAATATGCTCAGTTGTATATCAAGCAAATAGTCAGGCTTCATGGCACTCCAGTTTCCATCATTTTCGATCAAGGGGCCCAATTCACAGCTAATTTCTGGAAGACGTTTCAGCAAGGTTTGGGTACGCAGGTAAATCTTAGCATGGCTTTCCATCCACAAACTGACCGGCAAGCAGAGCAGACTATTCAGATGCTTGTGGACATGTTGCGTGCGCGTGTTCTTGACTTCAAGGGTAGCTGGGATGATTATTTGCCACTCATAGAATTTGCTTATAACAACAGCTTCCATGCTAGTATTCAGATGGCACCATTTGCGGCCTTGTATGGTAGAAGATGTAGATCGTTGATTGGGTGGTTCAAGGTTGGAGAAGCTAAACTAATAGGACTAGACCTTGTACATCAGGCTATGGAAAAAAGGAGCGGTTGAGAACTGCTCAGAGTCGTCAAAAATCCTATTCGGATGTTCGTCGCAGAGACTTAGAGTTCAAGGAAGATGATTGGGTGTTCTTGAAGATATCTCCCATGAAGGGGATCATGCGGTTTGGAAAGAAAGGGAAATTAAGTCCGAGGTATGTCGGGTCGTATAAAATCATTCAAAGGATAGGTCAAGTGGCGTACAAGCTTGAACTACCACCTTAGATGTCATTAGTACACCCGGTATTCCATGTGTCCATGTTGAAGAACGTAGTTGGAGATCCGTCCGCTATTGTGCCGGTTGAGACCATCAAGGTTAGTGAAGAATTGTCATATGAAGAAATTTCGGTTGCTATTCTTGATAGGAAGGTTCGAAAGTTGAGAAACAAAGAAATTGCATCCGTGAAAGTGCTATGGCGAAACCAACAAGTCGAAGAAGCTACTTGGGAAGACGAGAATGAAATGAAAGAAAAGTACCCTCATTTGTTTGGATAGCCATGTAATAGTTCTATGAAGTTGTTTCCCTCCCAAAATTGTGTATCACTTGTTTGGCTAATATAAAGGCACTACTTTCTAGTTATATGCCCCCCCATGAGGCTTCGGTTGGTGTTATTTTGCATTATGTTGTGTCATTTAATTCTATATATGTTGCTAAGGTGTGTTTTGGGGGCACTCTGACAGGTGGATAGGCTTAAATACAAAGGAAACTCTGGCAAAATTTTCAGAAAGTTAGAAAGTAAGGCAAATTTGGGGCTGATGGTATGTGGCATGACTGAAACTGTGTTAAGTGAACCTTGATCCTCATTCGAGGATGAATGATCTTAAGTGGGGGAGGATGTAAGGACCCGTAAAAATTTTAACCAAAAACTCGGGGTTTCGTGGTACCAAGTTAGATTCCTGCGTTATTATAGTAACCGTACGGACTTAGAAAAAATGTTTTACAAAAGGACGCATTTCTGCGGCCCATTATGCGGCCGCATAATCACTCTACGGACCGCATAATGGCCGCAAAGTGAAGCAGTACGTTGGCCAGTTTGAGGTCAGCTTTCCGGTTGATTATGCGTCTTTTTGTCATTTTGTCATTTTAATTTTTTGAGCTGAGGGTCTTTCGGAAACAGCCTCTCTACTCCTTCGGGGTAGAGGTAAGGTCTGCGTACACACTACCCTCCCCATACCCCATTAGTGAGATTTTACTGGGTTGTTGTTATTGTTGTTGTTGTTGTATGCGACCGCATAACCACTATGCGGACCACATATCGATCGCATAATCCCTCTTCAATTTTTGCGGAGGGAGTTCAACGGTGCATTATGCGACTGCAGAACGAGTATGCAGACCGCATACTGGTCGCATATCTGAGCCGTAAGTTCAGGCCCCTGAGGGCCATTTTGCGGTAACTTTGCGGACCGCATAACCGTTATGCAGTCGCATATGCGACCGCAGACCTGTGTCCGGGCAAGATTTTTCTTAATTTAAAACTCGACCCCCGTTCCGTTAAAACATCCCCTTTAGTCTATTTTGAGCTCATTTTCTGATACTATAGAGTGAGAGAGGGAGCCTTAGAGTGAGAAAGTAATCCTCATCAATTATTCTTCAATTCTTGCTTGAAACTTTGAAGATAATCAAGGAAAGCAATCTAGGCCTCCATCCTAGAGGTAAGAATCTATACCCTAGCCCTAAATGTTTGAAACTTATACTGAAAATGAGTTATTAATAAGATGGTCCATGGGTATGAGGGTTGTTTATCTTGCATGCATGTGTGGTAAAAAGAGTGTGGAAAAGGGAACTAGAACCATGAATGTTTTCCTAATTTTGGGTTCAATTTGTATATTGCTAAAATAGATTGAGGTTGCTAAGGGTTCCGGATAATTGTAGATTCTAAAGAAGCACAATTGAGGTATGTATGGCTAACTCTCTTCTTCCTAGAATCGAACTACTGGTATCCGAATATTTAGTGTAAGTTATGACTTGATCATACTAGAATTGTTTGCCTTAGTGTTTTGGGTTGGGAGATTCATGTTCCCTAATTGTTTTAGATGTTTACCATGCCATCATGCTACTTGTAAATGTAACTATGATTTTCCAAGCTCCTTCCCTTATGCGTGAAATGCCTTATGTGAAGGTACTCATAGACTTGAATTGTAAAATGTGCCAAAGTGCCAAGAACTATTTAATAAATAAGGTTGTATGTGCCATGAAATGAAAGATTGGAAAGAGATGTGAATTGAGTGAATACTTGAAAGAGAGATGGTTTAGCCGATCGGGCCAAGATCGGACACCATGCCGTACACATGGTGGCATTTGTGTTGGAATTATTGATTTACATTGTGGATATGGATATGTCTCACTTGAGATGGCTTAGCCGGTCAAGCCGAGACCGGACTCTGTGTAAAAACACGGTGGCATTGTGAGTTGTGGCTTGGCACTAAAGATTATTAATCTAAAAAATATGGAAAGATTGAATTGGAAACTACGTGATCCTTACTTGGTGTTTTCTTTGTATTTCTATGAAGTACTTATTGATTATTATGACTGCCTTCTCTTTGTTTCACTGTTCATTCTACTAAGATTAGTGTTTGCCTTACATACTAGTACTATTCGACAGTACTAACATCCCTTTTGCCGGGGGCGCTACATCTTTGAATGGATGTAGGTGGTTCCATCGTAGATAGTGCCGATCGCAGATAGTGGTGCTCTCTTTCTCTCCTCACAGCAGTTTTGGTGAGCCCCATTTCTCCCAGGGGTCATGTAGTCCTTCTTCTGTATAAGTTTTCACATTTTGAAGTATAGTCGGGGCGTGGTTGCCGGCATTGTCATGTTGCTCTTTTGTATCCTTAGAGGCTCCGTAGACGTTTTTGTGGGTCGTGTATATATGTTGGGGCGGTCGTTGGATTGAGTTGTATTTTGGAAACTTAACTATGGCATAATATTAGCATATAATGAAAAATTAACTAGGCTTGCTCGACCGGGTTCACTCGGTTGAGCGTCGGTTGCGCTCCCCGAGGTTGGAGCGTGACAGTGTAAGGCCCCATAAAATTTTTCCTAAAAACTCGGACTTTTGGGATTGAACAGTGCGCTGGAAGTTGAAGGAAAATTTTGGGCAGAACTACTCTGCGGACCGCAAACTGGTCGTAGAGTAGGGTAGATTTATGGGGCATTTTTGATGCCCAATTTCACGGCCACTATGCGACCGCATAACCGTTTTACGGGCCGCATTCTTATCGCATATCCCTCATTGGGATTTTTCGGTGGGAGGTTCTGCGGTGCACTATGCGACCGCAGAACCGTTCTGCGATGTATTATGCAACCGCAGAACAGGTCTGCGAGCCGCATAGTGACCACAGACCAGGTCAGTTGTTTTCCAGTTCTAACATCAATTTTCACGATCGTTTCGCGGACCGCATAACCACTATGCGGTTGCATATGCGACCGCAGAACCCGTTCCGGAGCTTCAATTTTGGGGTTTTAAAACCCGACCCTATTTCGTTAAAACATATCCCATGGACCATTTTGATCATATTTTTTGATATTTTTAGAGTGAGAGAGAGGGTCATATAGGGAGAAGTGATCTTCATCACATTGCTCTTCAACTCTCACTTAAAATCTTGAAGATTATCAAGAAAGGCACCTAGGTTTTCTTCCTAAGAGGTAAGATTCTATTACCCAAACTCTTAATTTCAAAATGTAACTAGGGCCACTAGTAGGGTAATTCACGGGGATGAGAGTGCTTACCTTGCATGCATTTATCCTTGTAGTATGAGGGAAGATTGTGAGCTAAGGATGATAGAGAATGGGTAGGGGAACGATGGAATCTTCCACAAAAAGGGCCTTAAAACATTGATGCACACCTAGTGTTTGATAATATGCTCAAATGAGCTAAAACCATGTTTATCTTCCTAATTTTGGTCAAACTTGTTATATTTCTAAAATAGATTGAAGTTGCTAGGAATTTCGGATCATTTTAAAGTTTGATAAGCTCAATTGAGGTATGTTGGCTAAACCCCCTTCTTCTTAGAATCGAACCCCACAGTGTTCATGTAATTGGAGTAATCCCTTGATCATTATAGAATTGGCGATTTCTAATGTGTTTGTGGTGAAGGATGTAAGTTAAATATTTATTCTAAATGCTTCATCATGTTATCTTGTTATTTGAGGATGCGTTCCAAATGTGAAATATGTGCTAGCAAGGTTAAGACTTCATGTCAAGATCGAAATAAAGGTTGTTATGCCAAATTGTATGAAAAGCCTCTATGTGTCTAAAACTCCCAAATTGCTCATATGTGAATTTAACATCTTGAATGGGAAGCCTTATTGTTGTTGATAATAATAATAATGTCGGAATATGGAAAAGAACTTGAATTATGAAATACGGCCTAGCGCTAAGAATAACTTTACAATTGGGGCCACTCGTGCCATTTTATTGAAAGTGTGGGAAAGAAATATGAATTGAGATGACGGATTGAATATGGGTGATGTCTCAAATGAGATGGCCTAGCCGATCGGGCCGTGATCGGACGCCATGCCACACGCATGGTGGCATTATGCTGGAAATTATAATGAAATTGTGGTAATGTCTTAAATGAGATGGCCTAGCCGATCGGGCCGAGATCGGACTTCATGTAAGAATACAGAGGTATTGTGAATTGTGGAATATCGGTACTAAAGGTCACCCAACCTAATAATATGGAAATTGTCTTGAAAATGTATATGATCCTTAACATGTTGTTTTACTATTATTTGAAGCCCTTATTGAATTTTTGACTGTTCCTCTTGTATTATTATTCATTCTATTGGATTGTTGTTTAGCTTTACATACTAGTGCTATTCAACGGTACTAACGTCCCTTTTGCTGGCGGCATTGCATCTTTAAATGGATGCAGGTGGTTACTTAGCAGACAATGTTGGTCACAGATAGTGCTGCATTATCTTCTCAGCGGACTCGGTGAGCCCCATTTCATTCCGGGGTCATGTATTGTACCTTTGCTTATATTATGGTCACGTTTTGAGGTATAGCCGGGGCCTTGTTGCCGGCACCATCTTTACTCTCTTTTGTATCTTTAGATTCTCCGTAGATATTATGTGGGTTGTATATGAGTGGTGGGAATGTTAAACAAGTATATGTTGTGTTTGATCACTTGTTCATCTCAGACTATAAGAATTAGTGTATTTTGAGACTTAAAGGCGAAATAGTTAATGAAATCACATCTTTTCTTGATCATCGGATAATTGGGTAGATAGTATCTATCAAGCTTGCTTGGCCAGGTTCACTCGGTTGAGCGTCGATCGCTCTTCCCGAGGTTGGGGCGTGACAAACTTGGTATTAGAGCCTAAGGTCTAAAGTATCCTAGGATGTCTCGGAGCCGTGTCTGGTATAGTCCTTCTTATCGGTGTTTGTCGACCATATCTATAAGTTGGAGGCTACTTGGACATTTAGGAATAATACCCTTCTTTTGCCAAGAAGCCAACGCCGCGTTGGGAGTGGCAGTTGACCCTTTACTTGGTGAGACAGGTGAATACCCGAGGGGTGAGGATAATCCCCCGACTGCTACACTACCTGATTCCACTACACCTGTTCAGGCCACACCAGTTCCTGCAACTACTGATGGTGCAGCGTTCCCCCAACCGATATTTTGATTCCACCTCCAGCCCTAACTTCCAGTTCTGGTATTTCTAATGGGGATCTTAGGTAGCTATTTAGATGCTAACATACATAGTGGCTTCTCAAGCCCCGCGATCAAATGTTGCACCCACTTCGTCTAGCCAACAAGGGGATTCTAGTGGTTCCAGGGTGAATAGATTTCCTCAGTTGGATCCTTCGGTGTTCACAGGTTCTAATCCCGAGGAGGACCCATATGACTTCATTGATGAGATACATAAGACTCTCCGGGTTATGCGCGCTATTGAGACGGAGGGAGTAGAGTTGGCCGCCTACCACTTGAAAGGGGTGGCATATTCTTGGTTTGAGCTATGGGAGGACTCTCGGGAGGAGGGGAGCCCTCTAGCAAGATGGAGTGAGTTTCCTGATGCCTTTACAGACCATTTCTTGCCTGCCAAGACTAGGGAAGCCCGTGCCGTAGAGTTTAAGAATCTTAAGAAAGGGAGTAGGAGTGTGTGGGAGTATCACATAAAGCTAACGCGCCTATCAAAATATGCTATTCACATGTTGCCTACTATGGAGGCTAGATTGTGTCGGTTTTTGCAGGGCCTTAGCCCCTTGGTTATCAATGAGGCCGCTACAGCTGCCTTGAATTCAGACATGAACTATGGGAAGATTGTAGAATTTGCTCAAGCTATAGAGGACCGTAAGTTGAAGAACAGAAGGGAGCGAGAGGGTACCAGCAAGGCCCGGTCCGCGGGCAACTTTGGGGAGTAATTTGGTGGGGGAAGATCAGCTTTAAGGAGAGGGTCATCAGGGCCAACCCAGTCTCATGCTCATTCTTCAGCCAGTGCACCGCGCAGTAGGGGACCCCACCATTAGGGCCAATCAGGAGGGAGATTCCCACAACAGTGGAGGGCCCCATGGAGTGCACCGGTTTTCTTTGTGAGGAAGAAAGATGGATCACTGAGGATGCGTATTGACTACCAGCAACTCAACAAAGTCACACAATAAAAAATAAATACCCACTACCAAAAATAGATGATTTGTTTGATCAGTTATAGGGTGCTAGATACTTCTCGAAAATTGATTTACGATCCGGGTGTTACCAATTGAAGATTAGGGAGCAGGATATTCCGAAAATAGCTTTTAGGACCTGGTATGGGCATTTTAAATTTTTGGTGATGTCTTTTGAGCTAACAAATGCCCAGCGGCTTTCACGGATCTTATGAATTGGGTATTGAGCAACACGGGACTTACAAGGCCATTGTGGGGTTCAATTCTAAAAGAGGAGTTTAGCCAACATACCTTGTTTGAGCTTTCCTAAAGTTACTACAACGTCCCAATACTACTAGCAATAATAATCTATAGGAAGATAGCGAAAATCGGATAATAATTAGAAGGGTACTCATGGTGTAACTCTCTTAGGAATTCTGTCAAACACCTAATATGCAAAATAGACTATAAAGCTCTATAATGGTAATCCCTTCCTCCCTCAATCAATTTCAACAAGAAATTAACGAAAATGGTTCATTAATCCCACATACTACAACCTATTGTCACATGCATGGCCTATTTCCAATCCCCACAATATACTAAAACTCATAACCTCTTGCATGAAAGCTTCGGAGTAGTACTTACCCGAATAGATGATAATCTAGTGATTGACTTCCTTGATTCTTGAAGGTTGGTGGAAGATTGGATGATTAGAATGCTAGCTTTCCTCCGTCTCTCTCTAAAATGCTCTTACCTCTCTCTAAAATTATCAGATAATTGCCCCAAAATAAGACCCAAAGGCTATTTATCAAGATGGGGTCGGGTTATAAAATAGGAAAAATAGACCCTTCGAACTCAGGTCTGCGGTCGCAGAATTGACCACAGAACAGATATGTGGTCCGCAAAATGGACCGCAAAAGTGATGCCCAAAATTGGGATGGTCTGGACAGGTGTGCGACCAGTCTGCGCTCCGCAGACCACTTATGTGGCCGCAAAATAAATTGCAGAATCTTCCAAGAAACTTCTTCAAGCCAAATCTGCGATGGAAAATGCGGACTGCGAAATGGATGTGCGATCACAGATTGGACCGCAAAACGACCTTAAAAATTCAATCATTTTTCTGCTCAACTCTGCGACGGTTATGCGGCCCGCAGAATGGATCTGAGGTCGTGAATCTGACTGTATAACTGGCCCTTTAGCAAATAATTTCCACCAACACCTTGATGCATTCATCAGCCCAAAAAGTTCATACCGCGGCGAGCAAGCTCGTCGCAAAAATTAACTACTACATCCGTACACATCACCCGACCTCGGCACCACAAAACTTGAATTTCTTGGAAACATTTTATGGGGCCTTACATAACTGGTCTACGGACCGTAGACCTACCTCAGACATATCCAGACCAGCCCAGTTTTTGAGATTATTTTTGCGGGCCGCATACCTGTTCTACGGTCCACTCTGCGATCGCAGAGTTGAGTTCGGAGGGTCCATTTTCTATTTTTATAACCTGACTTCATTTCTTATAAAATGACTTTGGGGTTATGTTGGCCGGGTTAAACACATATTTTAGAGAGAGAGAAGTGCTTTAGAGAGAGGAAAGAGCCCAAAGTGCATTGACCATCAATTCCTGTCCCAATCTTGAAGATTCAATGGAATCACTCACTAGACCATCATCTACTCAGGTTGTCCTAAAACCTTTAGGCAATTGTTAGGGGTTTAATTAGGTTATTGAGTTGGTTATAGGCCATGCATATGACATTAGGTGGTAGTAGGTGGGATTGTTGAACTATTTTGGGTAGTTTCTTGTTAAAATTGGTTGATGGAGGAAGGGATTACCATTGTAGAGCTTTGTAGTCAATTTTGCATAATAGGCGTTTGACAAAATTCCTAAGAGAGTTACACCATGAGAACGCTTCTAATTATTATCCGATTTGCACTATCTTCATATAGATTGATATTGCCAGAAGTGTTGGGACGTTGTAGTAACTTAAGGAAAGCTCAAGCAAGGTATGTTGGCTAAACTTCTCTCTTGATTCGAATTCCATGATGATCCCGTAAGTTTCAAATATGGTTGACCCAAGTTCCTAAATCCCTTGTTACGGGTTGTTCCTAATAAATTTGATTATTCTAAACAAGTGTTGTGTTGAAAGATATATGTACTCAAAATGTGTTCTAGTTTCTCCTATCATATCATGCTCTCTTTCGAGAATGAGTTCAAGTAAGGGTGATGTATTAAAACATTATTACTTAAACTAGTGTTTCAAATGAAAGTCTATTGTGCTTAACTTGGAAACAAAATGCATTGTTCTTAAAAATCATATTGCTCATATACATGCTAGAGGTCTTTATTCCAAATGCCCTTAATTGTTGATAACCTATGATAATGTTTGGAAGTGAAAGCAGTGAGAGTGAGATATAAAATGTGGCCATGGTTGTTGTAACTAGTGCATTTAAGTTGAATTTGTGTTTCAATCGTAAATCACCATGCTCTCCTTTATAAATATTTCCAATATGATTTGATTTCTTACATACTAATGAATTGAAATTGTGTATTTCCCTTTTGGGGAAAAGGTATTTCAAGAATAAATGGTGTATCACTCGTTTATATTGTTAACTTGTGCTTAAATTGTTAGTCATTTGTCTCCATTTTTTGGAAAGGAATCTATTGTGTTTAAAACCTTCATTACTAATGAACCTAAAGTTGTGATTTCCGGAATATTCTATATGTTGATGTTTATGATGATGATCCTTGAAACTAAAGAAATGAAAGTGTGGAATATGAAATACGACCAATGTACCATGAATGAAGAATCATACGTATGGCCAATAGACCCAAGGAAATAATGATGTTGTGAATTGTTAAAAGTACTAATGAAGCTATATATATATATATATATATATATATATAGTGTGAAAGGTTATGAGGTGAATATATTTGCACGTCTTTTTCCCTTGTATGCAAACAAAAAGTTTTTGGGAGTATCATTAGCGAACCGAGGAAGGGTGGATCGTAAGGCCCACACCCAAAACTACACGTGCCAGTGTAGGAGTTGATTGTGATTATTCACCTTATTTGGGATGAGATTGATGTGTTGAGATTATTCCCCTTGATTGGGATGATATTGTTGATAGCCCTGGATTTGATTTCGACTCACACGGCATATGTGGGAAGACGACCTAGCCGGTCGGGTGGTGATCGGTCGCCATGTTGCGTGCTTGGTGATTCTTACTCTTGGTAACACCTTTCTTTATTTCACATCACACGTCAATCCACATTGTTCGTGGAGAGACGGCTTAGCCGATCGGGCCGAGATCGGACTCCATGCTAAAAACATTATGGTATATCGGTACTAATCATCTCCCAATCAAATATAATATTAATTTCGTGTTTTGAAAATTGTTATGTTTTAACTTGGAATTTGGGTATCGTTGAATGTTATTTGCTGCTATCATGATTATTCCCTCCTTATATTGGAATTCTATTTTGAAAGAGGCCATTTAGATTTACATACTAGTACTATTCCACATGTACTAACGTCCCTTTTGCCAGGGCGCTTCATCTTCAATGGATCCAGGTGGTTAGTCAGTGGGCAGCTTTGGTCCTCGTTAGCAGTTACTCTTTATACAACAGGTTTTGAGTGAGCTCTACTCTGTTCCGGGTCCAATTTCACTTGATGTTGTACTTTGTGTTTTGAGGTGTAGCCGGGGCCTTGTCGCCAGCACTTCCATATTACTCTTTTATTTTACTTAGAGGCTCCGTAGACATGTTGTCGGTGGTGTTCATTGTTGGGAAATGAAGTAGATGTGTTGGTATTTTGGCAAACATGTTTTCTCTCATAAATATGAATTTGTGATATTTTGAAAATTGTAAATGAATATCCTTTGAGTAATGAAAGAGAATGTGAAGCACTTGACTCTCTCATGTCTATCTCTTGTTATTGGTTCATAAATTGTTCATGGGTAAGGTTGGGTAGAAGGCATCAAGTACGCTTGCTTGACTGGGGTATCTCGGTTGAGCGCCGGTCGCGCTCCCCAAGGTCGGGGTGGAACACATTTCTTTTTCTTTATTGTTATCTCGAATGTTTTGATGTTTTGCTCGTGTAGCTTCGGCCCCCAGCTCTCCTAAAATCTTACAGCCCATAATCTTCGTATTGTTCGTGCAATATATGCCTAAAGTCGGGACAAAATTGGCTTTGGTTCAATTTCTTTACCCAAAAACTCTTTCATCGTCTCCAGTCAAAGAGGGGCAGCTGTTGACGATCAATTTTGGCCCTCCCTTTTAAATTTAATATATTTATACTTAATAGTTTACAATAAATATTTTTGAAAATGTTTTCAATTAATAACAATTATTTTTGACAAAACTAATTTAGTTATTCTTTTGTTTTTTCTGAAATTGAGTCAAAAAATAAAAAATATTTGAGTTAGTTATAAATTATGAACTAATGAACTAGCCCTTTTATTGGTTATTGGAATACTAACAC
>AWOL01S0083836.1:40765-64568 GCA_000715115.1 Nicotiana otophora | reverse complement strand
ACCCCAACCCACCCTTGCCTCACCCCACCCCATCCTAAATAAAAATATTATTAATAGTACTTTCTTTTCATGTTATAAATAGAATTTTTTTTTTTCATTTCAACAAATGAGTATTTTCTTTTCACAGTATAAAAAAAGTTTTTTTTTTTCATTTTAACAGAAAAAGTATTTTTTTTATGATGTAAAAAAAATATTTTCTTTTATTTCAACATAATGATGTAGTAAAAAATATTTTCTTTCATTTCAATAAAATGTGTAATAAGAAATATTTTCTTTTATTGCAATAAAAAGAGTATTTTCTTTTATTTCAACAAATTGAGTATTTTCTTTTCTCGATGTAGAAAAAGTATTTTCTTTCATTTCAACAAAATGAGTACTTTATTTTCATGTTGTAGAAATAATACTTTCTTTTTCAATCAAAAAAAGAGTTTTTTTAAAAGTTATGGAGCACAAATTACAATGTTTTTTTTTTTTTTTTTTTTTTGCGTAAATAAGTAAAGAAACATATTAGTTCCTTTGAATTTATATTAATTTTTAGAAGAATTATTAAATTTTGAAGAAAATAGAGTCTAGAGAAAGTTGGGTATTTGGAGGGGGGAGCGCAGGAAATATAGGGACTTGGAAGAAGGGGGTGAGGAGAGTAGCATAAAAAATTATTTTCCTAAAAAATATTTTCTACTCTTTAACCAAACACTAGAAATATTTTCCGAAAAAAGGTTTTCATTCACCAACCAAACAAGGGAAAATAAGTGATAAAACCAATCATTTTTCATGAAAACATTTTCTAAGAAAATATTTTCCTTCGTACCAAACATACCCTACGTTGAAAACTAGTTTCTCCTTTAATTAGTTTAAATGTCAAACTCTTCTAGTTTTTGTCAAACACAGTCAGGACGGTCAAGATTTTTTGTTTATATTCACCACTTTGTTTTTCACCTGGACGTTTGGAAAAGATGCTTAATGCTTTCTTCATTCATTTTACCAAAGAAATCAGACAAGTAGGCAACTTGCATAAATAGCGAGCCCGGAACCAAAATAGAAGCGTTTTTAGACTCAAGAGATCAAAATAGGTGCATAAAAATTGTGTATCATTTTATATATAGCGCATATGTATTATATGCGTTATAGGTTAAAGGCCAGTTACCCCGTTAACATATAGCGCATGTAATACATGCGCTATATACTTTATTTTTGTTTGTAATGACTGGCATGATAATTCACTAGTATATCGCATGTAATACATGCGCAATACACGTAGCGCATGTATTGCTCATTTTTTCTGACTTTTTGAATGATAACTCTAATAATTATATGTCAAAGCACTTATTTGTATGCACATTTTTCAGGTGCCAACGTCACTTATAGTTCCTTACTTAAGGCCAGATTTTTAATTTTGAAGAAATCATTCTTTAGTGAATTTGAACAAATTTGCCTTTGTTCTTCATCATTCTTTATATTTTGCTTCATCTTCATCAATCTATATAAAGTTCTCTTTGAATCTTTCTAAGATGTCTGATGAGCGAAGAGTTAGGGTTGCGTTATGTTGGGGGCGGCGAGACTGTGATGGAGAATAGCTCGGTGCACTATAGTTGTTCTTCATAATGTATCGTTAAGTTGTCACTCACATTGGAGTACCATATATTGGTAGCTCTGATTTGTAAAACGTTCGGTGAATATTAAGGTAACCGGAAGATATCCGTATTCGCTTACTCCACAAGGGTGTAGCTTGTTATGCCGCGTTTAACATTAATGACGATGATACTTTGCAAGATTTTTTAAGGATTCCGGATGAACACATGTTTGTTCTTATGATAAGCATGCTGGAAATGTATGTAAAGTCCGAAGACGTCAACAAGACTGATGTTCCGCAAACTACGGCTAACACTCAACCATCTGGGGGTATTTTCGGAGCTGTTTTATCCGAACAGGTAAGAGTCTGGCCTGATCTAAACTTGTTTTTACATGTTAACGAGGATCGAGGATATAACTTCTCGCCAATGCAACAACATGGAGGGCCGCCAAGTTTACAAAATTCATAGTCTGTATTGCAGCTTATTTATGTGTATAATAATAATGTGTATTTCTTTTATAGGAGTTACCGGTCAAATATAAATTTTACTACTTTTTAATCAATCAATAGTGGGAATCTACCTACTTTTGGAGGGATGGATCATGCTGGTCCATCCTCGAGTCATCAGCATGTGCATCATAAACTATCTAAAAATTATGAATGATATGTTTAAGCGTTAAAATCAATATATTCTGTTGAGATGTACTGGATATTAATTATTCGATTGATTGTGCAGGGAAAATAAGCAACATGATGGTATTTTCCTAACTCAGTTGGGCGATGACGTTATTCTGAATCAGGATATGGAAGATGCACATAGTGAGGAAGATGGCAATGATTATGACAACAACATTGATGAGTCAGGTGATGAAGCAGCCTTCTCAGATGAGAGTGACAATGAGTAATCACTCTTCAGAGATGAGAGTGACAATGAGCAACTAAATTTGATGATGGAGAATGATGCCACCACTCAGCATGCTCCGTATATATAGAGTCCACCTAATATTAGAACAACAGTGTACAGGTCATGTGTGCATTTTATTGAAGGGTGATTCCCTACTTTGATCACTTGCCAGGTATGTCAAATGTGGATGCCCTCATAATGGATCTTGGCAAAATACATACAGTAATGTGAGATGAAAGTAGACCAACGAAGCTCTGTAAAAATATACTTTTCAATGACAAGGCTCGCCTTAGTAGTGCGGTGCGAATTTTCAACATAAATAACTGTCGTGAGATCGAGGTTGCTGAGTCATCTAAAAACATATAAGGTGATTTTATCATAGATGGGATCAAGGTTGTAAGTGGATGCTTCGTGGAAGAAAGTTGAAAACTAATATGTAGGTGGTGGAAAAATACATTGGCAAACATACTTGTAATATGGATACATTCAATGAAAATTATTTTAATTTAAACGTTGATTTAATTTTATTTGTCTTGATTCCACACATTGAATCGTCCATAAGGTACAGGGTTAATGAGTGCATCACATCAGTTGTGCAGGTATATAGGCATACCATTACCAAAAGAAAGACATTTCTCGGGGGTAAATAAGCGTTTGAGATTGTTTATGGCAACTAGGATAAGTCTTTTGCAACTCTACCGAGGCCCATGGCTGCTTTGCAATACTTTAATCCAGGGACAATTATTGAATGGAACCATGACCAGCGTCCTGACATTCCAGAAAACATATTCAAATATGTATTCTGGAAATTTAAACTTTCCATTGATGGTTTTGTTCATTGTTGTCGATAATCTCCATAGACGGAATACATATGTATGGAAAATACGATATAAGATGTCGATTGCCGTTGGGGTAGATGTTAATGGTCAAATATTTCTCCTTGCATTTGCTATTTGTTCCAATGAGAGTGAAGAGACTTGGACATGATTTTTAAACCACTTGAAGGAGCATGTTGTGAGACAACATTCAGGTATCGGTCTAATATTTGATCGGCACGCTAGGATTTTAAGTTTTGTGCATGCTTTGGATGAATGGAAGGAGTCGTCTGACTACCACCATTACTGTGTTAGGCACTTGAAAACCAACTTTCAGCGGGCTTATTCGAAAAAGATGTTGCATGATCCAATCTGGATGGCTACAACAGATCATCAAGAGAGAAAATTCATGATGCAGATGGAATTGATTAGGCAGGAAGATGAACGAGCTTATCATTGGTTGGGGGATATTGAGGTTGAGAAATGGACTCTGCAAAAGGATGGTGGCAGAAGATGGAGAATTTTAACTACAAATGTCTCAGAGCTTATCATAGGTTGTTGAAGTCAGCCTCTGGACTGCCAGTCATTGCCATGGTGAAGATGTCATTTTAGCAGCTGGGGGCAGAGGTTCATTGATAGATCCCGCAGTGCTTCCTCCTTGGTTGAAATGGGTATTCAAATTATGCCAAAACTAATGCAACGGATTGAGCGTTATAGGAAGCGGTCACAGTAGCCTATATATCTCCAATAATGCAGTAATCGAAATATTTTTGAAGTTCAAACCAGTTTGCATCAAGGTTGAGATAATAATATCCACACCATCAATGAGAGTACACGATTATGTTCCTGTTGTAAATGGAAGATTTATCGCATGCCATGCTCTCAAGACATAAAGTGCTTTTAACATACTATGTTTGTGACGACGAGGTACATTGATATAATATAGTGTGGCTGCACAAAAAAGCACCTATAGCGGGCATTTTCAACTAGTGAGTTTTGAGTTTTATTGGGTGCCGGAACAATTTGCAATGGTTTGTAACAAGGTATTTTTGTATCTCAAGGGAGTGCAAAAAGAACGCGGATATGGAACCAAATAGATATTGGGATGGCATATACGTCCGTAAATATGGTCTATGTTCCCAAATAGGATACAATCATCTTAAATGTTCTATAGTAAATTTGAGACGCAGTGAAAATTCAGCTCGTGGTGGCAGTTCATCCAACCTTGATAATTATCAGACATATTATTAGTGTTTTTAGCAATGTGTTTACTATGAACAATTATCTGTAATGATGTGTTTGTAATAATTAGTGAAAAAAATTATATTTCCAATAGTTTTAACCCTAATTGACACATTAGCATTGGGAATTCAAAAGACTACATAACATATAAAATTTAAAAAAAAAGGCATTTCATTCGTCATTATCGGGTATTATTTTGTCATTATTGTCGTCTAGGTCTTCATTTTTATTGTCTTAGTCTTCTCCTTCAGCATCTTCATCGTATCCGTCCGGACCCAGAGTATTATAATCTAGCCACTAATTATCACACATTTCTCGTATTTCTTCACTATCATCAATAGGACCACTTGCTTGGTTTTTATAATAATATGACACTCCAATATCCTACATCTGCGGTAGATATTTTGGTAGGCCCTCCCATTTCACAACTTCTGGGTAAATAGGATAATAAAGATCTTTTTGCAATTTTTTATTCTCTAATAAAGCCTAATGTTGGTCTTCAGTCCCTTAGAGGTAGTTAAAATCATCCATTGCATGATGAATGGCCAATGCCTTTTCCATCTCTAAGATCTTCTTCATCAAATGCCGAATAACTTCTGGTTCATCCATGTGTGTAGAAGTTTGAAATATTACCAACAATGCTTGTGGTACAGCTAGAACATGCCAATGATATAACACCTCATAATCACACCTTTTTTTATTGTAGGGGAATCCACTGTAGGTTTTCACCCCAAATGCGCACACCTTCATGCTTTGTAGAATGCACCTTCCCCTGAATAATGTGTCCTATAATTTTTAGATCTATATATATATATATATATATTAATGGGTTTAGTTTCTAAGGGACGTAAAACACCATACCACTTATCATCCACCAAATCAGTATAGCAACCTAACATATTTGTTTCAAGAAAGGGGTCAATTGTGTTCACTTTCTCACCCCTACTATGTAGATCTTTTGAGCTACCTTGACGCTTTTGCTTATTCTTAAAATATTTATTAAAGGTAAGTGACATTTTGTAAAGGCTTGGTTAAATGAATAACTTCAAAAATAATTTGGTTCTACTTATCAAAATTGAAAATATAGGTAGTACGACATGACGCATGTACAAGATGCGTTATTTAATGATAAATCCCGCATATTATCAAACACACGCCTTGTCTTGTCTAACCGAAAAGGCATGCAAAAATTTACCCTAATGATTCTTTTACTAGTACAATATGGCGCATATACAATATGCACAATGCAACAGTACGAACGAATATTATCATATAAATTAAATGCACGCCTTGTCTTGTCCAACTGAAAAAATATGTAAGCACTTGTTTCGTAATGATTATTTTACTATTACAACATGGTACATGTAAAATATGCGCTATGCAATAGTACGAACGAGTATTATCGTACGTACTTCAAAAAATAGTACATTTAAATATATGCCTTGTCTTATCCACCTAAAAAGGCATATAAGCACTTGTACCATAATGATTTACAAGTTTAACATGGCACATGTACAATATGCGCTGTGCAACAGCATAACAGATATTATTATACGTACTTCATTCACCTAAAACCACCCATTATTCCCTTTAAATACTGTACGCATGCTACTTCAGTCTTTGCAAATTCTCACTGCTTACACCACCAATTAATTGCCGTTTTCATAAATTTTCAAGTTCCAGCAATGTGATAAGTCTGGCCGAGATGAGGTCCCCAAGTGTTACTACGGGATATGCACAATTTTTAAGTAATGCTGAACCACTTGCAATCTAGGACGCAAACGTTGGATGTGTAAATATATTGTCAGTTATTAATATGTAAATTTATGTTATTTATTCGGATAATTATTTTATAAAATAATATACTGATAGTCGTTTGTTATTATGACTATTCATAGGAGGAAGATGAATGAAGTTTTGAACAGTGGTATGATGAACCCATTAACCAAAAATACTACAAATCATGCTTGTTAAACCTTTAGAAAGGTACGGGAGAGTACGAAATAAAGATATGGTAAGTCGAAGAAAAATTCTACAACACTGAAAAAGAAGTAGAGGCATTGAAGGATAAACTGAAAGAAGCTGAAGAAGAAAATAATCGGTTACAAGAGAAATTTCAGTGGCTGATTCAGAGAATAATAGGCGATAGTGACTAAACAAACACGTGCTTGATTTAATTGTATTATTTATTTTATGTTTTAGATTTATGTATTATGTTGTATTCATACTTTAAAGTATTTCATTTATTATGTGATTCTTTTTTGTATTCTAATGTATGTTAATGTGTATTTTTATTTGTAGTTCTAATTTTTAATTAATCAATAATATTTAAACTTACAACGATATCACACATTGTCATACGTAAGAAAAGAAGAATATAACGTTAAGGTAATAATATTAATCATCAAAATAATATTTACACAAAACTATTGTTTAATTTAATATATACAAAAAAACTGACTATCACTGTGCCCCACAATCTGTATACTTTAGTGTATTTGTTGGCCTGAGTCGCATACCTTGCCGACCGGCCTCGCTATCAAGATCATCCCAATTCTGTCTCCTCTTTATCGGAGGGTGCATTATAGCGTGATCACCTGGAAGGATAGCTAGATCAATGGAGGAGTCTGCTAGGCCAGAAGAAAGCTACCAAAAATTAAAGTAGTAATTTGTGTATGATATATATAAAATAATTATAGAATAAATTAATTATTTTTATAGTCAAACATGAGTCTCAGCTGGCTCCTGAATGGGGTCCTGCATCTCCGGCGGACAGGTATCACAATCTGTTGTCTCCGTGATAGCTGATTGCGAAATCTAAAAAAATATATAAAGTTATTAATGACTAATATTTAAAGTAAAATAAATTAATTATAATGTTAATATAGTCAAACTTGCGTCTATGTCACGACTCAAATCGATGGGCCATGACAAGTGCCCGAGTCCTACCTGTTAAACACCCTTAAGCATGCGTCTAAGATATAACATGAATTAAGGGTAGGTCATGAATAACATCTGTTATTAAACTGTTGAATCACATGAATAACATACATGAGAAAAATATGTCCAAAAGATATATATATATATATATATATATATATATATACATGCGAAATATGGTAGGGCGAGCCGACAAGGCTACTATAGACAACTATTTATCCAAAATTAAAAACCGATAAGGCCACATACTATCCAACTATACATGACTGTCTACAGACCTCTAATAGAGTGTACAACTGTATAAAGGACGGGACCGGGCCCCGTCGTACCCATATCTACATACAAAAATAGCGTACCAAAACTAATAACAGCTCCAGATCAAGTGGAGCACACCAACTCTCGCTGATCAAGGATCCTAAAAAGGGGGATTGTCGGCCTGCCTACTTGCGCCTGCGGGCATGAAACGCGACGTCCCCAGGCAACAGGGATGTCAGTACGAATAATGTACCGAGTATGTAATGTCACAAAAATTAGTACATAAAAGACATAAATGAAACATAGAGTAAAGGAATCCGCCCGTAAGTCTAAATAACTTTGTGAATCTTGAAATATTTATAAAGTCATGTATGTGCGTATGAATGTCGTATCATGCATAGGTATATGTGTACATAACATCATCCAGCCTCTGAGGGCATTCCGTCATATCATCTCGGCCTCTGTGGGTGAAATTATTACATATACCAACTGATCAGGTGGTGGTGTGTATATAACGCCGTAACCTTTTCTCATATCCCATATATATATAATATACGCGTATATAATGCCATCTGGTCATGGGTCAATGTACATATAAAAATGAATGAAATGCATAAGAAGTAAATTAATAAGATTTCTCGGAATGTCATAAAATTAATATGTCCTCGGATAAACTTTTATCAATTATGTATTTTTCTGAGACCCATAAAAAGAAGATATAATAATAAGACACATGGAAATTTAAGAATATGGGCACCCCTAGTGCTTCTACGTATAGAGACATTTATGAAAGTTGTGCATTTGCTCGTTTCGTTTGTATCATATGGATCATACCAAAAGGAAAGACCTTAACATACCTGAGCCGATTCTCTTGAAAATTCCTCTAACACCCATTAATTGTGACAAAGCACGTAACGACGGATCAAAGTAAAAAAATATCCGTATGATATTCTTGAGAAAAATTTTACCGTACTCCCTTAGAATCGCAAATCTTATGCTGCTATCGTATTATGAAGTTTCATATGAATTGTTTGAGCTTCATTCGTTACTTAGCAAATCTAACATCACATATTAATGAGATAAGAAGATCTCTTATAATTGTGGGTTTGTGGCCCCCACTTTTGTAAGGATTATTTTGCCAAAATCCCCCTAAACATGCCACCTAGCCATATAGCCCAAGAGTCACCATTTGATTTTGGTCCCTAATTTCACTTGTTTCCACGTGGGGATAGTGTCTCCATTAAGCTTTATCCATAAATTCTAATTACATGTTAATCTCCCACTAACAATTTATAATTAATTAATTATTCACATAATTAAAAATTTTCTCAAATTACTTAAAATACTAATCACTTTTAATATATTTTATATACCTTACTCTCATGGTCATGTGGTACCTTGTATGACACTAGTCCATAAATACCGGATATTATAGCTTGGACCGTATTTTATCCCAAATTGACAAACTTCAACGAATAATCATTCTTTGATTTGTTTACCGTCTAATCTTCACGACACTCACTTATCACTTGTTATAAATAATATAAATACTTATAACCTCAAAAATAATTTTATTCCCGAGCTTACGTTGATTAACTTACGGCGAAACTTTAACGTACGAAATGCGGGATGTAACAGTCTCAATGTGCATCAGTATGGGCTCATCGATGGGAAGCTCGAGGGGAACTCCTACGTAGACTTGGCTAGCGAAAGGATGTGAAGTCTCCACCAGAGGTAATGCCTCCTTCATTACATGATGAAAAAATTATTATGTTCTTGCTAAACAATAATAATAATAATAATAATAATAATAATATTTTAAAGATCGATAGGAAAAGCTACTAACATGATCAGAACCATAACTCAAATGTCTACTGTTGTGCACATCTCAAACCGGACGATCCTCTACATACCTCGATGTTCTTGGAGGATTATCCTCATCCCTCGATGTGCCTGGAACATCATCATAAAATTAGGAATCTCAATCACACGACGGAATATAGGTGCCCGCAATTGATAAAGTAGCCGGCTAGCTAAACTGTGAAGACCCTAGCAACAACAGTCTGAATGTAGGCATATCATCACCAACATCGTGTGCCTCACCCTGGTCACTCGACACACCCTTTGCAATACCCTCCACGGGTGCCTTAACACCGCTTCCATGGACACCATATTCGCGCTGACCACCCTGGCCACGCGGGCCATCCCGTCCTCTTCGGCCACGCCAGACAAATCTACCGCGTGCTAGGAGCACGTCTGGGCTATGATGGTAATCCCCCTGGCGGATTGTACGTAGGATCAAAACTTAATCGCATATCCGCTCGTGCAGCTACCAATGTGACAACAGCAAGCGCAGAAACCTAACGACCACAATGGTGCAGTAGTGGCACTGCATCGTCACCTAACTACTATTGTATCTCTAGGCCCATCTGGTGAATACAGTGTAAGCCAATTGCATGCATAGGATGTAACATATTAATTAAATAAATTAAGTAAATCTAACATTATATGTAAGTATATCAAATAACGTATCAGTACCTCGTGCCTCCCGATGATTAGAGTTACCTACAGAGGGTGAGTAACACGACGATAACAAGCCATGTACTCGTGCTCACTGTAAACACAGTCATGTGGAGGGTCTGGCAGAAACGTGAAAACTCTCTGATCCTATTTCTCTATCCGGGGCTTGAGCCAGGCTAAGTACGCCTGGTCAACTGGACCGCAAATCCCGCTCGTAATGAGTGGTATACCAACTAGGATTAGAAGTTATATGTTGTGGTCGGCCAAAAGATTGCAAGACTCTCCTCATTGGATGATGCTTAACTATATCGAGACAAATCAATAAGACATTAAAAAGTATGACGACCCGATAGGTCATTTTGCGTACTAGCCTTAATTTATGTGTTTTGAGACCTGTCATAAATTTATTTGATATTTATTGGTTTGTGTGCATGGTTCATTTCATTTTACGGAAAGCTTGTATGTAAAATTGTGAAGAAAAAGTGAATTTTGACTTAAAATGAGGTTTGAGATGACCACAGTCAACGTTTTTGGTAAACGACCTAGGATCGATATTTTGACGATTCTGATAGGTTCGTATGATATTTTTGGACTTGTATGCATGTATGGTTGGGGTCCCAAGTGATCCAAGCGCGTTTGAGCACATTATGTGAAAGTTTGTGAAAAAAGAGTATTAAGTTGAAACTTAAGTTTTGATGATTGATTCTTGTTATTTGATATTATTTAGATGATTTGAGGGAGCGAGAAAGTTTTTATGATATTATTACACTTGTATGCATGTTTCTTTTGGATCACGAGGAGCTCAGGCAAGTTTCGAATGTATTGCGGATGAGTCTGGGACTGCTGGTGCTCAGCAGTTGCTGGTGCAAATTTGCAGGTCTAGCATTTGTGAAGACTTGATCGCAATTGCAAGCCTCGCATTTGCGATGTCAGGCTCGCCAATGCAAAAATGGGATGGGGTTGGGTCTTCACATTTGGGGAGAAAGATTTACTTTTTTGAACTGTGCTGTGTTCACTTTTGCGACTCTTGTATTGCATTTGCGATATAGTGTAATGTAGAGCAGCTTCACATTTGCCATGCTATGCGAAGCATGGCTCACATTTGCCATGCTATGCGAAGCATGGCTCGCATTTGCGAGTGGGATGTTCTTCGCAAATGCGAACAGAATATCGCATTTATGACTTCTGTGTGTCTGAGCACTGATCGCATTTGCGATCAGTGCTTCGCATTTGTGGATATCGCAATTGCGACATCTACAACTGCGTAAAAGATTGGGAAAATCGGTATTTAACTTATTTTACATTATTTTTCAACCCTAGACTCCATAGAGGCGATTTCTTGAGATCATTTTCTTCCCAAATTTATTAGTAAGCATCTTTAACTAATTTTCAATCAATTTTAACTACTTTTCATGAATTTTTAACCTCAAATCGATGAATTTCCAAGTAGAATTTGGGGATTTTGGGTAGAGTTTAGGGATTCTGCAAAATTATGATTTTAACCTCAAATTGAGCTCGAATTTCAAAACAAATTACATGTCCAGGCTCAGGGGTGAATGGGTAATTGGAATTTTGTCCGATTCTCTAATTTCGACCAAGCGAGCCCGGGGTTGATCTTTTTTGACCTTTTCAAATATGATCAATATTGGACTTTTTTCATTGGTGGGTAATTTTTAACGCTTATTTTGAATTGTTTGAACGATAATTGGCTAGTTTCAGTTAATTTGGAAGCCTGTACGAAAGAAAAAGTCATGGTTGATTATTGATTTGATTGCGCAAAGATGTAAGTATCATGTTTAACTTTGACTTGAGGGAACTAGGACTTGTTGGTCTATTTGCTACATGAATTATGTGTGGGGCCGATGTATATGCAAGGTGATGAGTGTATATGCGCTATCATGGGTTAAAGCATGCGGGTCGGGCTATTTACCTTTATTTCTTTATTTATACAATGTTATGTCTCGTTATTTGCCTTGATTGTTATATGTCATTACCTGTTATTTATGCCTTACTTGTTATCTGTCATTTAACTATTACTTGTTTCATGTTACTCATTCCTTGATCAATATATTCTTACCTGCTATATGCTTCCATCTGTATTAATTGGATATTTTCACTATTTCATGTCTTTACTTGTTTTTATTGCCTTTACCTTACTTATTGCACTTTATCATATTATATCTATTTGTGTGAGTCCCTTGCCTATTCTTGCATTAATAACTCATCGAGGTTTGTGAATATAAGATGTTGGTTGTTCTCTGTTGCGCATGTAGTTCCTTGGTAATTTGTACGTTTTAGTACCATTTTGTGTTGAGATTTAGGAATTGGTTGTGTTGAGTTGTTAATGATAATGAATTGATATTAGGAATGGGTTGCGCGCCGCAACAGAAATAAAAGAATTTGATAATGGGATCGGGTTTCACGCCACACCAGATATTAATATGATATTAGGATCGGGTTTCACGTCACAACAAATATTGTGATGATACTAGGATCAGGTTGCGCGCCGCAACAGGGTATGATGTGTTGTAACTGTTTGTAGCCGTGGTATTCTATTTATGTACGTTGATATGAGGTTATTAGTTAATGTTATTCTAAGTTGAATTTCGGGTCCCGTTCTTATGAGTTTATCAGTTTTCTCTATATTCCGTTATCTTTTATTTATTATTCATACAGGTTTATTGTGAGTATCTTGTCATAGCCTCATCACTACTTTGTCGAGGTTAAGCTTGACACATAATGAGTAGATGGGGTCATTTATACTCATACTATACTTTTGCACTACTTGTGCAGATCCCGGTGTTGGTCCTAGTGGCGTAGAGAGGAGATTGCTCGGATCCGATTCATTCAGGAGACCTGAGGTAGAGCTGCACAATATTCGCAGTCCTTGAAGTACCCTTCTATCATGTTTTACTGTTTATCTAGTTTCAGATAGTTGTATTTTATTTAGACCATATTTGTAGTATTCTAGTTGCTCATGTGTTTGTGACTCCAGATTTCTTGGATTCGGTCTTTAATTGTTACTATTCTACTTTTAAAAATAAAATTTGATTAATTCTTTAGCTAATATTGGCTGCCTAGCAAGTGGGCGTTAGGCGCCATCACGGCTTCGTGGTTGGGATTTCGAGTCGTGAAAAGTTGGTATCAGAGCCCTAGGTTGCCTAGGTCTCACGAGTCATGAGCAAGCTTAGTCGAGTCTGGAGGATCAGTACGGAAACGTTTGTACTTATCTTCCGGAGATTATAAGACTTTAGGAAAATTTAACCTTATTTCTTTCTCTAACCTGCGCCATTATCCTATCATTTAGTTTGACTCATTCTATTCTTGTTCTCTCATAGATGGTGAGGACACATACAAAATCCATAGCTAATCAGGAGCTAGAGCCCCGGACTGCAGCCACTACCAGAGGTAGGGGCCGGGGTCGAGTTAGAGCCACAGGCAGGGGCAGTGCTCAGCCTAGAGCACACGCAGCATCACCTATACTAGAGTCCCAGATCGAGTAGGATAAGGAGATCCTTGTTCAGACTGTGCCAGTTGGACCAGCTCAGGTCCTAGAGGGGTTCATTGCTACCCTAGTACTTCAGGATGCCCTAGTTCGTTTGGTCGGTCTCATGGAAAGCATGGTCTAAGCCGGTGTAGTTCCTATAGAATCAACCATCTCTCAGGCTGGGGGAGGAGCCCAGACCCCGCTACTCACATTCCAGAGCATATGGCTCACGGATATCAGACTCCAGAAGTTCCACATATTAGAGCAGTTCAACCTGTTATGACTACACAGTCCGTGGAGGGACCCACGATGTCATCTAAGAGACTGAAGAGGTTTGGACAGATTCACCAAGCCATTTCCTATTCATTTTGGTGGTACACCATCTGAGGACCCCCAGGATTTCTTGAACTGTTGCTATGACGTATTGCGCAACATGAGTATAGTGGAGTCCAATGGAGTTGACTTCGCTGTATTTCAGTTGCATGGCTCCGCCAAGAGGTGGTGGCAGGAGTATGTTCGAGGCAAACCAGCAGGTTCACCTCCTCTCACTTGGGCTCAGTTCTCGTAGCTATTCTTGGAGAAGTTCATTCAGTCACTTAGAAGGATGATCTACACAGTTACTTTGAGCGCCTATAGTAGGGTAACATTACCGTTACCAGTATAAGACCATATTTGTGGATTTATCATGCGATGTGGCTATCCTGATCCCTACTAAAAAGGAGAGAGTACAGAGATTTATATATGGACTTACTTATGGCATCAGACTATAGATGGCCTAAGAGACTGCGGATGATATTTCTTGCATATGAGTTGTAGAGATTTCTAGGAGGATCGAGGGGATTTGTGGCCAGGGTAGGGAGGCAGCGTCCGAGAAGAGGCTTCGTCATTTCGGTGGTTTCAGTGGTGCCTCGTCTGGAGGTAGGGGTTCATTTGGTATAGGCCATCTTATCATGCCCGTTCAATCAACACTTCAGATGTCTCCTGGTCCTTCAAGTGGTCACGACGCATATGTGTCTCGTTTAGAGTAGCCAGTATTTAGCACACCTTTAGCTCCTATTGGTGCACCACCGATATAGAGTTACTACGATGGTCATTCGGGTCATTAGGGATCGTCTCAGACTCAGAAGTTATGCCATCCGTGGGGTTGCTTTGAGTGTGGTGACGTAGGTCATATCAGTAGGTACTGTTCTAGATTGAGGAGCAGCAGACCATAACAAGGTACTCGTGCCATGATTCAGGCGTCAATTGCTCCACCGCCCGCTCAGCCAGCTAGAGGCAGGGGTCAGGCCGCCAGAGGAGGAGGTTTGGCCATTAGAGGTGGAGGCCATCCAAAGAGAGGCCGTCCGAGAGGTGGAGGTCCGATTGGTGGGGTTCAGCCCCGTTGCTATGCATTTCCAGCTAGACTTGATACAGAGTGGTCTGATGCGGTCATTACAAGTATTGTGCTTGTTTGTTATAGAGATGCATCAGTCTCGTTTTATCTGGGTTCCACTTATTCGTATGTGTCATCCTATTTTGCTTCATATTTAGATATGTCTTGTGATTCTTTGAGTGTTCCTGTTTATGTGTCTACGCCCGTTGGAGATTCTATTATGGTGGATCGGGTCTATCATGCTTACTTGGTCACTATCGGGAGTTATGAGACTAGGGTTGGCCTTCTATTATTTGATATGATACATTTTGATGTGATTTTGGGCATGGATTGGTTGTCACCGTATCATGTTATCTTGGATTGTCATGCCACGACTGTGACTTTAGTCATGCCGAGGTTGCCTTGATTGGAGTAGAGAGGGACTTGTGGTCATTCCACTAACAGAGTTATCTCATACGTGAAGGATCGGTGTATGGCCGAGAAGGGGTGTTTGGCGTATTTGGCTTATATACGTGATCCTAGTGTCGAGGTGCCTTTCATGGATTCCGTTTCGGTTGTGCATGAGTTCCCATAGGTGTTTCCTACAGATTTGCCATCATTCCACCCGACACTGATATCGACTTTTGCATTGACTTGGTTCCGGGCACTCAGCCTATTTCTATTCTACCATACCATATGTCCCCAGTTAAGTTGAAAGAATTGAAGGAATAGTTGTAGGATTTGGTTGATAAGGGATTCATTAGACCTAGTGTCTCGCCTTGGGGTGCACCAGTATTATTTGTGAAGAAGAAGGATGGATCGATGCGGATGTGCATAGATTATCATCAATTGAACAAGGTCGCTTTCAAAACAAGTATCCATTTACGAGAATTTTTGACTTATTTGACCATCTTCAGGGTGCCAAGGTGTTTCCAAAATTGACTTGAGATCCGGCTACCATCAGGTGAAGATTAGGGCAACAGATGTACCTAAGATAGCATTTTGGACTCGGTATGGTCACTATGAGTTTTTGGTGATATTCATTTGGCTTGACTAATACCGTAGCATCCTTTATGGATTTGATGAACTGAATATTCAAGCCTTATTTGGATTTCTTCGTGAATGTCTTCATTGATGATATTTTGGTTTACTCCCGCAGTCATAAGGAACATGAGCAACATCTCTAGATCATTCTTCAGACCTTGAAGGATCGTCAATTATATGCTATATTTTCAAAGTGTGATCTCTTGTTAGACTTGGTTGCCTTTTTGGGCCATGTTGTATCTTTCGATGGCATTAAGGTGGATCCTAAGAAGATTGAGATAGTTCAGAATTGGCCTAGACCTACTTCAGCTATAGAGAATCTGAGCTTCTTGGGTTTGACGGGTCATTATCGTCGGTTTGTGGAGGGGGGTGGGGGTTTATCTATCTCAGTCATGTTGACCAAGTTGACCTAGAAGGGTGCTCTTTTCATATGGTCCGACGAGTGTGAGGTGAACTTTCAGAAGCTCAAGACTGCATTGACTATAACAAGTGTTGGTATTTCCTACAGGTTTAAGATCTTACACGGTGTATTGTGATTCATTGCATATTGGACTTGGTGCAGTATTGATACAGGACAATATGGTGATTGCCTACACATCTCGGTAGTTGAAGGTTCATGAGAAGAATAACATTGCGCATGACTTAGAGTTGGCTGCCATTGTTCATGCGCTGAAGATTTGTAAGCACTATCTATACGGCGTTCCATGTGGGGTCTATACCGACCATTAGAGTCTCCAACACATGCTTAAGCAGAAAGACCTTAATTTGCAATAACAGAGATGGTTAGAGTTTCTGAAAGACTATGATATCACCATATTATATCATCCGGGGAACGCCAATATAGTGGACGATACATTAGGTAAGAAGGCTGAGATCATGGGTAGTTTGACATATTTATCGATAGTAGAGAGGCCACTATGGATGTTTAGGTTTTGGCCAAACGGTTTGTGAGATTGGATATTTTGGAGCCTAGCCGGGTTCTCACTTTTGTTGTGGCGTAGTCATCATTCTTCGAGCATATCAAGGCTCGCCAGTTTGATAATCCTCACTTGTTGGTGTTGTAGGACACAGTGCACCGAGGTGGTGCTAAGGAGGTTGTTATTGGAGATGATGGTATTATGTGGATTCAGGGTCGAATTTGTGTTCCAAATGTTGATGGGTTGAGGGAGTTGATCCTTGATAAGGCTCACAGTTCACGCTGTTCCATCCGCCCAGGTGTCACGAAGATGTACCGTGATTATGTCTCTCGGTGTTTGAATTATCAACGGTAAAGTACGAGCAACAGAAACCATGTGGGTTAACTCAGAGATTGGAGATACCGGAGTAGAATTGGGAGCACATCACTATGGATTTTGTGGTAGGCTTACCACGTAGTTTGGAGTATTGTGGACCGGTTGACTAAGTCTCCACACTTCATTTCGCTGTTGGCTTCCTATTCTTCAGAGGGGTTGGCTCAGATTAATATTCGAGGGATTATCCACCTGTACGGCGTGCCCATTTCCATTATTTGTGACCGAGGTACATAGTTTACATCTCATTTTTGGAGAGTCGTGCAGCTTGAGTTGGGCATGGGAGTCAAGATGAGTATCGTGTTTCATCCTCAGATGGATGGACAATCTGATTGCACTATTCCAATATTGGAGAACATGTTGTGGGCATGCTATATGGATTACGGGGGTCAGTGGGACCAATTTTTACCTCTAGTAGAGTTTGACTACAATATTAACTATCAGTCGAGCTTCCAGATGGCTCCATACGAGGCCTTATATGGGAGGCGATGTCCTTCACTAATTGGTTGGTTTGAGCCAGGTGAGGCTAGATTGATGGGCACTGATTTATTCTGTGATACTTTGGAAAAGGATAAGGTGATTCAAGAGCGACTTCGTATAACTCAGTCCAGGCAAAAGGGTTATGCGTACCGGAAGGTTGGAGATGTGGCTTACATGGTGGGAGAGAAGGTTCTTCTCCGAATGTCACCTATAAAGGGCGTGATGCGATTTGGGAATAAGGGAAAGTTAAGCTCGAGGTTTATTAGCTCGTTTGAGATCTTGGAGAGAGTTGGGGAGGTTGCTTATAGGTTTGCATTGCCTTATTCTACATTTTCATGCTTTAGAAGTACCGTGAGGATAGATCACATGTTTTGGATTTCAGCACAGTGCAGCTTGATGAGAATTTGACCTATGAGGAAGAGCCGGTTGCTATTCTAGACCGGTAGGTTCGTAAGTTACGATCTAAGAGTTTTTCTTCTGTGAAAATACAATAAAGTGGTCAGCTGACCGAGAAGGCTACGTGGGAGTCCAAGATTGATATGCGGAGTAGATACCCCCACCTTTTTACCCGTCCAGGTAAATATCTATGTCTGTTCGAGGACGAACGTTTCTTTTAGAGGTGGAGAATGTGCTGACCCGATAGGTCATTTTGAGTACTAGCCTTAATTTTTGTCTTCTGAAACCTCTCATAGCTTCATTTAATGCTTATTGGTTTTTGTGCATAGTCCGTGTCATTTTCCGAAAAGCTTTTACGTAAAATTTTGAAGAAAAAATAATTTTTACCTTAAATGAGGTTTGAGTTGATCACGGTCAACGTTTTTGGTAAACGACCTTAGATCGGTATTTTGATAATTCTGGTAGGTTCAGATGATATTTTTGGACTTGTACGCATGTTTGGTTGGGGTCCCGAGTGACTGAAGTGTGTTTCGGCACATTATATGAAAGATTGTGAAAAATGAGTTTTTAGTTAAAATCTTAAGTTTTGATGATCGATTCTTGTTATTTGATGTTATTTTGATGATTTGAGGTAGCGATCAAGATTGTATGATATTATTACACTTGTGTATATGTTCAGTTTGGAGCCCAAGGGAGTCAGATGAGTTTTGGATGCATTGCAGATGAGTTTGGGACTGTTGGTGCTCAGCAGTTGCTGGTGCAAACTTGCTGGTCTCGCATTTGCAAAGACCTTATCGCAATTGCAAGCTTGGTATTTGCGATATCAGGCTCGAAAATGTGAAAATGGGTTGGGGCTGGGTCTTTGCATTTGCAAAGAAAGTCTTGCTTTTGCAAACTGTTTATGTATTCGCTTTTGCGACTCTTGTGTCGCATTTGCGATACAGTGTAATGTAGAGTAGCTTTGTATTTGCAAAGCTTGGCTCGCATTTGCGAGTGGTGTGTTCTTCGCAAATGCAAACATAATGCCGCATTTGCAACTTCTGTGTGTCTAAAGAAATAATCGCGCATTTTCAATCAGTGCTTCGCATTTGCAGACATCGCAATTGCGAACAAGAGCTCACAATCGCGACATCTGCAGCTGGGTAAAAGTTTGGAAAAATCAGGATTTAGCTCATTTTACACCAGTTTTCAATACTAGACTCCATAGAGGCGATTTCTTTAGAGCTTTTTCTTCCCAAATTCATTGGTAAGCATCTTTAACTAGTTTTCAATCAATTGCAACTACTTTTCATGAAGTTTTAACATCAAATCTATGAATCTTAATGTAGAAATTAGGGATTTCGGGTAGAATTTAGGGATTTTAAAAAATTAATATTTAGACTTCAATTTGAGGTCAGTTTTCAAAATAAATCATATATCCGAGTTCAGAGATGAATGGATAATCAGAATTTGATCCGAATCGCGAATTTCGACCAAGCGGGTCCACGATGACTTTTGTCGATTTTTTCAAATATGATCAAACTTGAACCTTTTTCATTCGTGGGTAGTTTCTAAAGCTTTTTGAATTGTTTGAAAGATAATTGACTAGATTCGGTTAGTTTGGAGGCTTGTTCGAAAGGAAAAGTTGTAGTTGATTATTGATTGATTGAGGAAAAAGGTAAGTATAGTCTTTAACTTTGACTTGAGGAAATTAGGACTTGTTGATCTATTTGCTACGTGAATTATGTGTGGGGAAGGCGTATATGCGAGGTGAAGAGTGTATATGCACTGTCATGGGTTAAAGTATACGGGTTGGGCTATTTACCTTTATGTCATTATTTATACAATGTTATGTCTCGTTATTTGCCTTTATTGATATATGTCATTACTTGTTATTTATGCCTTACTTGTTATCTATCATTTAACTGTTACTTGTTTCCTGTTATTCATTTCTTTATAAATATTTGCTTACCTGCTATATGCTTCCACTTATATTAATTGAATATGTTCAATGTTTCATGCCTTTACTTGCCTTTATTGCATTTACCTTACTTCTTGTACTTTATCATGTTATATCCGATTGTGTGAGTCCCTTGCTTATTCTTGTGTTAATGACCTATCGAGGCTTGAGAATATGAGATGTTGGTTGTTTTTTGTTGCACTCTTAGTTCATTGGTGTTTTGTACGTTTTAGTACCATTTTGTGTTGAGATTTTGGAATTGGTTGTGATGAGTTGTTAATGATAGTGAATTGATATTGGGAATGGGTTGCGTGCCGTAACATAAATGAAAGGATTTGATAATGGGATCGGGTTGACACCTCAATAGATACTGATATGATATTGGGATCAGGTTGCAGCCACAACAGATATTTTGATGATATTAGGATCAGGTTGCGCGCCGCAACAAGATATAATGTGTTATAACTGTTTGTAGTTATGGTATTCTATTTCTGTATTGTGATATGAGGTTATGAGTTGATGCTATCCTGGGGCCCTCTGTTAGTTGACCTTCGGGTCCCGTTCTTATGAGTTTATCAATTTTCTCTATATTTCTTCATCTTTTATTTATTATTCGTATATGTTTATTGTGAGTGTCTTTTCATAGCCTCGTCACTATTTTGTCGAGATTAGGCTCGACACTCACAGAGTACATAGGGTCGGTTATACTCATACTACACTTATGCACTTCTTGAACAGATCCTGGTGTTGGTCCTAGCTGCGCTTAGAAGAGATTGCTCAGATCTGACTCATTCGGGAGACTTGAGGTAGAGCTTCACGGCGTTCGCAGTCCTTGAAGTCCCCTTCTATCATGTTTTACTGTTTATCTAGTTTCACATAGTTGTATTTTATTTCCGACCATATCTGTAGTATTCTAGTTTCTCATGTACTTGTTACTCCAGATTTCTGGGATTAGTATAGACTACGTTGCTCATGTATTTATTACGTGTATTTCAGAGTTTATCAGTCATTAATTGTTATTATTCTATTTTTAAATTGTTAAAATATAATTATTTCTTTAGCTAATGTTGGCTTGCCTAGCAAGTGAACGTTAAATACTATCACGACCTCGTGGTTGGGATTTCGGGTCGTGACAAAAAGCCACATGGCTCAACCTCGTGAGCAATAGTCTAGAAAACTAGCAATGATCTCATCGCGATATGGCCTCCATACGAACTATTTATTAAATGCAAGACAAGCAAGTAAACACAAGAAAAATAAAGTATTAGCAAACGTACTAAGACGAATATTTACATGATCACCATCCCGTAGATCCAACATATCCATGTAAAGCGGGAGGTGATGTCGAGCCTTGATGTCACGGGCGCGGCCTCTCCTATCAACCCACCTCCTAGCATAAGGTAGTAGCGGCAGTGGTGGTGCATCTGGAGCTAGTGGTCGATAAGGTGTTGCATCTACAAAAATCTCTCCCAAGGCCAAAACTAATATTCAATGTGGACGAAAACTAAGTATATTTAATACATATATGATATTCACTAAAAGTTTTGATAATGCTATCACCTGTAGAAGCGAAAGAAATCTAACAAAGTCTCTCACGCTACCCATCGACGCCCTGCATAGCTGTATATACAGGTAAGCTGGAACGGCACCGTCCTAACTGTACATTGATAAATCATCTAGCTACTCCAGATGTGACAAGAAACGTAAGCTCGCGAGGTTTCCCGAGGTGTTCGGGAAAAGAATGCCGCCAAATATCATCAACAACGACATCCTAGACTGGCGCGCAATACCTTCATGTCTGATCCGTGATATGCTCGTGTAGTGCCTCCAGGTGCTACCTAACAATCAATAATTGTAATCGGCTAACTCCACTAATAGTTGTCTCCTCACTCATATCCAGTGAGCCTCTTTAGTATCTGTAGATACTCGGGCCTCCTATACTCCCTAATCGCAAGTGGGCATGACTGTCAACAGGTCGTCCAAATAAAATCTCTATGTCCTATAGCGTGATATTTTTGAAATATTTTTATTAATTATTTTGATATGAAGTATTATTTATCCTTTATTTAATTCATAATAGTTTATACGCTAGTTGTTTAGATTTCAACAATAAATTCGATAGAGTCTCCTTTGTGTTGACCACTATCCAAATTTTTATTTTGTCAGTCAAAAAACCCTAAAATATTTTATTTGTTTAACTTATCATGCTATAATTGATTAGTATATGACCATACTTTTAGTTCGACAAACGAAATACAACAGAGGACTACTTTAATGGCGGGCAAACAACTATTGTTATGTATTTAACATACAATTGTTTAGATTCAATTACACAAATAAATTAAATAATATTATTAATAAAATAAAATATCATAATAAAATCACATATTATTAAAAATTTACACATAATTGTAAATAATGATTTTTTTATTTTGGAATTTAAAACACTGGATTTTTTACTTTATGGAATTAAAAATAACATAAATATAATCTGATTTTTTAAATTATTGAATTTAAAAAGCATAGAAAATAATCCAAAAAATTTGTTATTTCTAGAGTTAAAAAAAATAGAAATATTCGCCACTTTTTTCCTGGATTTTAAAAAACAAATAGAAATTCACAACAACAACAAC
Organism: Nicotiana otophora; assembly: GCA_000715115.1. NCBI lineage: Eukaryota > Viridiplantae > Streptophyta > Magnoliopsida > Solanales > Solanaceae > Nicotiana > Nicotiana otophora. The sequence continues at coordinate 41,703 of AWOL01S0083836.1, read as the reverse complement.
CCAGTATAATCCCACTAGTGGGGTCTGGGGAGAGTAGTGTGTACGCAGACCTTACCTCTACCCTGGGGTAGAGAGGCTGTTTCCAATAGACCCTTGGCATCCTTCCCTCCAAGAACTCCCCACCTTGCTCTTGGGGTGACTCGAACTCACAACCTCTTGGTTGGAGGAGGGTGCTTACCATCAGAGTAAATAGAAATTCACAACAACAACAACCCAGTATAATCCCACTAGTGGGGTCTGGGGAGAGTAGTGTGTACGCAGACCTTACCTCTACCCTGGGGTAGAGAGGCTGTTTCCAATAGACCCTTGGCATCCTTCCCTCCAAGAACTCCCCACCTTGCTCTTGGGGTGACTCGAACTCACAACCTCTTGGTTGGAGGAGGGTGCTTACCATCAGAGTAAATAGAAATTCACAACAACAACAACCCAGTATAATCCCACTAGTGGGGTCTGGGGAGAGTAGTGTGTACGCAGACCTTACCTCTACCCTGGGGTAGAGAGGCTGTTTCCAATAGACCCTTGGCATCCTTCCCTCCAAGAACTCCCCACCTTGCTCTTGGGGTGACTCGAACTCACAACCTCTTGGTTGGAGGAGGGTGCTTACCATCAGAGTAAATAGAAATTCACAAAACAACTAAAAAGTACTTGGGCATAAATTGATATAAATTACACAAAATGTAAATAATTTATACGAAAAGAATTTAGCGAAATACCTATATTTTTGAAATTTTTGGAATGTGAATATATGTCGCTTTTTATCGAAATTGGACCTCCTATATTGTTCTACACCACGGATAAACCTTCAATCTTTGAAAAAATATGTAACCCGTGCTTTTTTGTGGGACCTTGTGGGCTCCAATAGAAGAAAGAACTTTAAAAATGGTGGTGGAAGGGGCGGGGGTGGGGGGCTGATCAAGCTTTCTACGTGGGAAAGAAGG
>AWOL01S0083836.1:6913-39560 GCA_000715115.1 Nicotiana otophora | reverse complement strand
GGGGGGGGGGGGTGTTCATTTTATTGGGGTATAGAGAATGTATTACAAGCGCCATACGTTAACGGGGTAACTGACCGTTAACATACAACACATGTATTACAAGTGTGTACCGATAAAATCGGGAATAATGTTACCCCCGATTCTTCAATAAATAAACGAGAGGGAAGCATGATCTGACGCAACCTCGAGCGAAGCCGAAGGGTCCCTTGTTTCAGAGCTCGGGGGGATGAACAGTGCATCCAGGATCGGGCACGGCTAAACAACGGATCCAGATCAAGCAAAATTTTGAGACCAAGGAAAAAGAAAAATGGTTGACTATGACGAGCAGGGAGCCGTAATATTTGCCCTCAATCGGATATTACGGAGCATATCCCGTCTGATGTCAACTGCGGATCGATATTTACCAAAACAAAAGAAGATTTTTACCTAATTTAGACTTGTACTAAGATTGAAATTCCCCTACTATATAAAGAGAAGAACTTTATAATTTTAAACCACTGTTGACATGCACATCAAAGCAATAAAAGTTTATTTTTGTCTTCTAGCTATTAATCAAAGTGTTCTTCAATTACTCTCTTTTTTAATTACAACCGAGCTCATATCGAGTGCTCGATCGGAGCCAGTGTTCAACTTAAAAGCAGGCTTGATTGTTCCATCGCGATTGGTTTGATCGTTTATTCTCTCTTTAATTTTATTATTAGTTGTTCTTAGATCATTCGTATTAAATTATATCACGTATCCTTTAAATCGCGTATAAATGTAATTGCTACTCATTTTTAAGGGTAAACATCTTGGTGCCCACCGCGGGGCCAAGAATAATAGTGATGATTTAATACGTCTCCATAATACACCCTATTTTACACTTGTTCTTTGAAGTTTGATTTCAGGTTAACCTAAGGATGCCAAATTCTCAATCTGCTCACTTGAATGTTGAAACCGAATCAGGCCACCATGGTGAAAACAATAACATGGTACCTAGCAATGACGTGCCCCCAGTCAATCCCAATGGCGTCCCAGTTTCTGACTCGGTCGACGCTAACTAACAGGTTGTCATTAACATCAATCTTCCAATTGACCCTGAAAACAGCATTCGCGGGCACCCCAACCATTGCTCGAGAAGCACCCGAAGGGGAAGGTGATGGGGTTTGCTTGCGGTTAATTTTCTAAATGTTGCAAGCTCAGCAAGCAACAATAGCACAGTTGCAGATCCAAAGTCACGTCCCTAACAGGATCAAGCCCAAGCGGATCAGGGAAAACACTCGAAGGGATGAACAAATTACCGTGGAACCGGATGAATTCGGGCCCGGGGAAACTTCTGAGGTGATGAAGATACTCGAAGCATTGACAAAGAGGGTGGAGTCTGGTGAGAAAAAGATAGAGGCCACCGACATAAAGGTGGAAACTTATAATTCCAGGGTCGATCAGATCCCGGGGGCAGTTCCAATATTGAAGGGGCCGGATTTCAAAAAATTCATTTAGAAGCCTTTCCCCCTGAGCGTGGCACCAAAGCCGATCCCGAAGAGGTTCCGAATGCCCGACATTCCCAAGTATAATGGGACCACAGATCCAAACGAGCATGTAACCTCCTATACATGCACAATCAAGAGGAATGACCTGGAAGACAATGAGATCGAGTCGGTGTTGTTGAAGAAATTTATGAAAACCTTGTCCAAAGGAGCGATGATATGGGTATCACAACTTGCCTCCGAATTCTAGTAATTCATTTGCTATGCTCGTGGATGCTTTCGTAAAGGCCCATGCCGGTGCCATCAAGGTCAATACGAGGAATTCAGACCTTTTCAAAGTCAAGCAAAGGGATAATGAGATGCTTAGGGAGTTCGTGTCGAGGTTCATAATGGAACGAATGGACCTGCCCCTGGTCGCGAATGATTGGTCCATTCAGGCGTTTACTCAAGGGCTCAACCCCCAAAGTTCCATGGCTTCTCAAAAATTAAAGCAAGACTTGGTGGAGTACCAAGGAATCTCTTGGGCTGACATCCATAGCAGGTATCAATCGAAGATCAGAGTCGAGGATGACCAACTAGGGGCCCCCTCGGGGTCTATTTACCCCAATAAAGCGAATGACAGGTCTAAGAGAATCATCTAACATGAGCCAACGCCGGTCCGAGATCGATACCAGCCGTATGGATCGGATTAGAGGGGAAACAGATTCAGGCCCCACCCGACTAGGAATGACAAGAGAAATGATCAAGGACTGAGCAACCGAGGCCTAATTAGCAAAAATGGTTTTGATAGGTCGCTCGGGGGTAGGGAAGCGCCGAGATTATCGGAGTACAATTTCAACGTGGATGCTGCAAGTATAGTGTCATCCATAGGGCGCATCAAAGAGACCAAGTGGCCTAGACCACTGCAGTCCGATCCCAGCCAGAGGGATCACAACTTGGTGAGTAAGTACCACGATACTCATGGTCATAAGACCGAAAATTGTCCATAACTAAGGGAAGAAGTAGCTCGATTATTCAACAATGGGCAACTTCGAGAATTCCTGAGCGAACAAGCCAAAAATCATTTCAGAAATAGGGACGCCAACAAACAGGTCAAACAAGAGGAGCCCCAACACGTGATCAACATGATCATTGGGGGAGTGGATGTCCCCCCAAGGGCCAATGATAAAATGCACCAGAGTTTCTATCACAAGGGAAAAATACACCCAGGATTATGTCTCGGAAGGGGCCATCTCGTTCAACGATGAAGACATCGAGGGCATCATCCATCCTCACAATGAAGCACTGGTAATATCCGTAATTATCAATAAATCTCGAGTTAAATGTGTGTTGATTGATCCAGGTAGCTCGGCCAACATCATCCGATGGAGGGTTATAGAACAACTGGGATGGTTGGACCAAATTGTACCTGCGATCCGTGTGTTGAACGGATTTAACATGGCATGCAAGACAACGAAGGATGAGATAACTTTACTGGTAAACACTATCGGGATCACCCAAGAAACAAAGTTCTAGGTGATCGAGGGAGATATGAGGTACAACACCTTGTTTGGAAGGCCATGGGTTCACAACATGAGAGCGGTGCCTTCAACTTACATTAGGCGTTGAAATTTCCCACTCCGAGTGGAGTCAAAATAGTCTACGGGGAATAATCAGCTGCAAAGGACATGTTCGATGTCGATGAGGTAATCCCGGTGCCTGCAGTTTTCGACATCAAAAAGCAGGGAACTAGCCAAAGAAAAGGAAACCAAATAGCAATCAATGATCCCGACCTCAACCGGGCCGGAAAATTAGGAGGAACACATAGCGAACGAAGAGGATGATTACGGCGTCCCGACATCTTTTATAGCATCCAATGACACCGATGTTACTAAGTTGTCAATCGAGGAATTGGAGCTGGTTATACTGATATAGCACCTACCGGATCGAAAGCTATACCTGGGCACGAGACTAACTCCCGATCTCAGGAAAATACTTATAAATTTTCTTAAAGCTAATGCCGATTGTTTCACCTGGTCCCATTTAGATATGACAGGGATCTCACCGGAGGTAACAACTCACAAATTGAGCCTGGATCTAAAGTTCCATCCGGTCAAACAAAAGAGAAGGATGCAGTCTGAGATCAAACACGCGTTCATCAAAGACGAGGTATCTAAACTTTTGAAAATAGGTTCCATCCGGGAAGTTAAATACTCGGATTGGTTAGCTAACGTAGTAGTCGTACCTAAGAAAGGAAACAAACTTAAAATGCGTGTAGATTATAAGGATCTAAATAAGGCGTGTTCGAAGAATTCATTCCCTTTGCCTAACATTGATCGAGTGATTGACGCGATTACCGGGCACGAGATACTGAGTTTTCTCTACGCTTATTCCGGGTACAACCAAATTCAGATGGACCCGGGCGATCAAGAAAAGACTTTTTTCATAACCAAATTTGGCACCTACTGCTATAACGTGATGTCGTTTAGTCTAAAGAATGCCGGTGCCACATACCAATGCCTAGTTAACCGGATGTTCGAAGAACAAATAGGGAAATCAATGGACGTTTATATTGAAGATATGTTGGTTAAGTCCCTGCGAGCAAAAGACCATTTGAAATATTTGCAGGAAACCTTCGACATATTGAGGAAGTACAACATGAAGCTAAACCCGGAGAAGTGTGCCTTTGGGGTCAGCTCGGTCAAGTTCCTCGGGTTCCTGGTATCTATTCGGGGAATAGAGATCAACCCTGACAAAATAAAAGCTATAGAAGATATGACCGTAGTTGAAAATGTTAAGGTAGTACAAAGACTGATCGGGCGGATAGCCGCATTGGACCAATTTATTTCAAGATCGTCAGATAAGAGCCACTAGTTTTTCTCATTATTGAAAAATAAGAACGCCTTCTCTTGGACCCTAGAGTGCCAGCGGGCTTTAAAAGAACTCAAGCGATACCTATCGAGCCCTCCTTTGCTGCACACTCTGAAGGCAGACGGACAACTATACCTCTACTTGGAGGTTTCTGAGGTGGCGGTAAGTGGTGTCCTGGTCCAGGAAGAAGAAGGTATGCAATTTCCTATTTATAATGTAAGTAGAACCGTAGGCGATGCCGAAACAAGGTATCCACACTTAGAAAAATTAGCGCTCGCCTTATTAAGTGCTTCTACGAAACTAAACCGTACTTTCAATGTCACCCCATATGTGTCGTTACCTCATACCTGCTGAGGAATGTTATGCACAAACCCGAGTTGTCTGGTCGGTTGGCCAAATAGGCCGTAGAAATTAGCGGGTGTGATATCGAGTACAAATCCCGGATCGCTCGGACTTCGTGTCATGGTGGCCGACTTTACGCCGGCCTTGATCCACGAGGTTGAGAAGGAATTAATGCTCACGTTGGGGACTAGCTCAGGGATCTAGATCCTATTCACGGACGGTGCTTCCAACGCGAAGGGGTCTGGGCTGGGCATCGTATTAAAACCACCTGCGGGTAACGTAATAAGCCAGTCTATTAGTACTGCAAAATTGACCAACAACAAAGCCAAATATAAGGCTATTATTGCAGGTCTAAAACTGACAAAGAGCCTGGGGACCGAATTAATCGAAGCCAAATGTGACTCTCTCCTTGTCGTCAACCAATTCAATGGGACATTTAAAGTAAAAGAGGAACGAATGCTGAGATACTTGGATAAGTTGCAGGTGACATTATACCAATTCAAGGAATGGACTCTACAGCACGTACCTTGGGATCAAAATATTAAGGCTGGTGAATTGGCCAATTTGGGGTCGTTAGTCAACTTCGATGAATTTGACTCCGGAGCAGTGGTATAGTTGATGAACTCGGTAGTAGAAAAAGGTCACGCCGAGGTGAACTCGATAAGATTGACTTGGGACTGGAGAAACAAATACATAGAATAACTGGAGAAAGGAAAATTGCCATCAGATCCCAAGGAGTTAAGGGCCCTACGTGCTAAAGCTGCCAGGTTCAGCTTGGTCGAGGGAATATTATATAGAAGATCCTTTTTCGGGCCACTAGCTAGGTGCTTGGGTCCGGGGGAGACCGACTATTCCATGAGAGAAGTACAATAGGGTACTTTTGGAAACCATTCAGGAGCGGAATCCCTGGTTTGGAAAATGATCAGAGACGGTTATTACTGGAACGAGATGGAGAAGAATGCGAAAGACTTCGTTTGAATATGTAACGACTGCCAAAGACACACCCCGATGATTTACCAACCAGGGGAAATGCTTCACCCGGTCCTATCGCCGTGTCCGATTATGAAATAGGGAATGGACATCGTCGGTCCCTTGCCATGGGCGCCTGGTAAAGACCAGTACATACTACTCATGACCGATTATTTCTCCAAGTGGGTCGAAGCTTAGGCATTCAAAGAGGTTCGGAAGAAAGAGGTTATCAACTTCGTCTGAGATCATATAATATATCGATTCGGGATACCAGCCGAGACGCTTGGGGAAATAGGAAGTAGTTCGTCGGCAGCAAGGTAAGTAAGTTTCTCGAAGACCACAAAATTAAAAAGATCTTTCCAACACCTTACCACCCTAGTGGGAACGGTCAAGAGGAATCAACAAACAAAACTATACTCCAAAACTTGAAGAAGAGATTGACCTATTCGAAGGGAAAGTGGAAACATCTTGCCCGAAGTCTTGTGGGCATATCGAACGACTTCAAAGTCAAGAACCGGCACGACCCCATTCTCTTTAGTCTACGGGACGGAAGCTCTAATCGCGGTCGAAGTGAGGGAACTAAGACTAAGGTTCCAGTACGCTATCGAGACGTCAAATTCCGAGGCCATGGCCACGAGCTTGCACTTATCGGAGGAAAGGCGAGAAGCCTCCCTGGTCTAGTTAGCTGCCCAAAAGCAGCGAATATGGAGGTACTACAACCGAAGGGCTAACCTTTGACATTTCCAAGTCGGGGACTTAGTATTAAGGAAAGCTACGCTACACACTAAGAACCCAAACGATCGAAAACTAGGCTCGAACTGGGAAGGTCCGTATAGAGTTGCCAATATAACCGAGAAAGGTTATATCGAACAACTAGAATGTGGCACACTTAACACGGTACTACTGCTAAGGTACAATCACAATTTCCTTTGAAATTTGTTATGCTTTGGCCTAACTCATACAGGTATTCGGTCGAGGATAAATTTAGCAATTAGGTATGAAAGCACGTGTTGTACTATTTTCCCCTTGGACCGGTTTTTTCCAAAGTGGGTTTTACGGCAAGGTTTTTAACGAGGCAATAGTAAAACGTGTTACCTTAGTTTTGAAGACCGGCCTGAGGCTGGAATTGCTGACCACATGTACTGGACCAATAGTATTCAAGCCCTCACGAGCTCAGTCTCAAATACTGGGGGAGACATTACGCCCTAAGTTAGGATCCTTAGAAGGCATTGTTATTTGGTATTAAAAGCCAAGGCTTGAGTATTAGAATTCATTGTAAGTTTCAAACGGTTAAATGAACCGTACCCGTGTAGCTCATTCTTGCCATGGTAGAACCCTTATGTGCCTTCGATCATGTAATCTACATGCAAAGTAATGAAAGAAATTTGCCCTCTATATTTCATCACTTCGCATTTGCACCATCAATATATTCGTTGGGTTATCTATAACAAATAATGGATCCAAAATCCTAGAGCCCACGGGCCTCCCCGAGTCGGGGACTATTCTATGATAATAAGATCGGACAACTCGGGCTATCGAATCCCTGAGGCACCAAGCCTATTAGGCAGGGCCCAAACATGAAAGGCTACAGCCAAACACCATCGTGTTCGATTGAAACATACAGTTATCTTAAAGTCTTCATTTTTATTAGATATTCTGAAGCCTAAGCAACTCAGAGTTGCTATCGAAACTAGGCCTCATTCGGGCTTTGGGGAAACGAACACTCTAAATTATGTCCAATTTTATGCTAAGGAATTAATGACATTCTTCAAATAAAGATTTGCAAATGGATACTAAAAATTAAAAGACACAGTATAGCCAAAGGGAAAATTTTATATATATTCCAAAAATATTTACAAAGGCACGGTAAAACGGCCTCAAAATAAACAAAACAAATATACAAAATAAAATGAAAAATAAACTAAGGCATCTCCGCCTAGTCTCCCTAGAGCCCGATTCATTGCCGGAACCCTCGGGCTCATATATCTCTTTAGCCTCAGCCTCGAGCCTCTTGGTCTCTTCAATCTCGACCCATAGATCGAACCCCCAGGCGTGAATCTCCTCTAGGGTCTCCCTCCGGGATAGCCATTTTATATATTCGACATTTGTTATTAAACGAGCCTAGGTTATTTCCATGTCATTCTTGTACTGGGACAGCATATCTTGAACCTCGAAGAAATCGATCGAAGTTGCCTCTAATTTGGACTTCAACGCGGTATACTCTCGGCCGAGGTCGTCCCGTTCCTAAATGGTCGAACCCAGTTGTGCTCGGAGCTCATCATTCAGATTAGACCACTTGCCGGCCTTATCCTTCATCACCCTGAGCTGGTCCTTGACCTATGCCAACTCCTCTTTAGTAGCCTCCTTTTTCGAGGCTAGAAGGTCCATCCTGCTCCTCAACGTCTCGGCCAAAGCTTTGAGCTCGTTCATCTCATTCTGAAGCTGGTCTATCAAGTCTATCTTCTCTTAGATATGCGAGGTTGTGGCGTTAGCTACTATGCTTAACCTCTCGTTATTAAATTTTCAAATATCCTTACCTTCTCGACCAGTACGGCATACTCCCGTTTCACCAACAAGGCCTCATTTTGAGCTTTTTCCAGCTCAGCTTGGAGAATGGGGAGGTCCTTGAGGGCCTCGTCTCTTTGATCATTGAGAGCTTTGTACATGTCCTTTTACCAGATCTGCTCCTTGAGCTCGAACTCGAGCTGGCTCACTTCTATCGGAGACCGATTTACAACCGAGCAAAATGCACTAATGCGACTAACCCTGCATAGCACCGTGCGACGCATGAAGTGTAAAGAGTTTGTAGGTTTTCCCACTTCAGCTCAAAGAGTGTAATTTCATCCGAGTTCTTTCCTACTTGATATAAATACATGGGAAACACTGACCTTGGAAGCTTTGGGAGATCATTGGAGGCTACAAGACACATGATTTCATCATCTTTCCATCTATTCAATACGGGAGTTTGGATTGTAACGTTAGATTGATATTTTCTTACTCTTTAATTATATTTGTGATGACTTCCTCCATGATTATGAAGTAGTTTCCCTTAGGGTTTGATAAATATGGTGTTTTTATAAATATTTGTTGATTTTAACTCTAGTTCTTGCTTGAATTCATTTATGGAGTTTTGAATCGTTGCAACTTTATTCACCGACTTATTTAATCGAAAGAGGAATAGTTTGGTGATTATACTTGCATTATTTTGTTTGGTTTAATTCAGTGATTCTCTTAAGTAATCGAAAGAGCTTGTTGAATTGTTTATTAAATCAAGTTAGGATAATATTCGAGAGACGTTTTCCTGAAGAGTAATCCGTAAACGCATGCTTGCATATTTTCACAGTGCTTATATTGGTTCACCTCGTAGAGTTAAGATTTAATCGAGAGAGGAGTCTTGACTACACGTTTGAGCTAATCATTGAGTGAATTCGTGAGAATCATTAGAACATTAGAGTGAATTAAACTAGAGTTAGATCTCAATTAGCTATCTTGAACCTATCATGTCAACACCCTTATTTCTCACATTAATAAGAAACCAACTCTGTTAATCTCTAGTTCTTTGCAGTCAAATATCAATTTCTTTACTTTTAATAGTTACTTATAGTTCCTAATCAATTCAAATCAAATTTTGATCATCCTGAATAGATGTTAAATTAGAAATTACTCGAGCATTATTTAAATCCAATCCCTGTGGAGATGATAATTATACTATACTATCTTTAGCTAGCGAGCATCAAGTTCGTATTGTGTTTTGCGCTCGTCAGATTTTGGCGTCGTCAAATTATCACACGTCTGCTATTTGTTTTAAATGTAGTGGAAATAATCTATGGGTTCACTAACAAGCATGTAAGTATTCTTCCTATGGTTCGTCTTTTGAACAGTCTCACTATTTCTAGTCTGTACAGGTATGAGGTTTCATATGGGCACAATCTTAACTCTAGTTGGAATGAATACCCTTATTATAACTGGAATGAAAGCGAAGTGAGACACCCACCTCAAGAGCAGAATGGTAATTTAGAAGAGCTTATGTATAAGTTCATGAAAAGTGTGGAAGAGAAACTTGCACAAGATGATAAAGCCATTAAGAACCTAACAACGCATGTGAGTCAAATATTAAGTATACTTTCAGAAATCTCATTGCGTTGTGATGGTGAATATATTGAGGAGATATCCTATGAGAGTGAGCCTACCCAAGAGGATGAGGATTTACAGAGAGAGCTTTTCACTCTGCAAGAGGACTCTGATTCAACTGAGATGATTGAAAATAAGGTTTTGGTTGATTGTGAAGAAATAAAAGAAGAGTTCAAACCCCTATCCATCTTTCCATATTTACAACCTTTAGCAGAAGAGAATGAGAAACAATTGGTCTTGAACATACCAGAAGAATATTCTCATGACCTTTATTCTTTGTTTTCTTATTTTAACTTTGATCATGTGAATTTTATGTTTGGAGATTTACAGGAAGATACGTGGAGTGATCCTATACAAGAATGTAGGAATAAATTAAGGATGATCCTACAAGAATAATTCGCTTCTCAAAATGAGGGATAGAAAGAAGGAAAAGAGCGGATCTTACAGATATCCTCAGAAGACTTTGGCATAATGATCTCCATAAATAATCTCAAGGAGCGGAAACAAGGAATAAATTTAGAATTAGGGGTGGAGTTCATAAGTTCTCGAAAACGAAAAAAATTCAGAGGAGTTTTCTTTACCTCTTACTTTTTATTTGTGTGTCATGGGGACATGTCACAATTTAAAATGTGGGGTGGGGGATGTAAATATGTACATGTATGTTTGTTTTCTTGTGTTTTGTTTGAATTTGTTTTTTGACTTTTTTCGACGATGAATTTTCTCGACTGTCTTCTTGAGGGATCAAAGTCGAAGAACAAAATATACATTTTTATTTTTCTTAGGTAGTGTAACAATTTCCCATTAGTTTTTCTTTGTGCACGGTTCTTTTTCAAGGGTTTTGTTTGAACCGGATGTAGTTAGTTTTTCTTTTATTAAGAATAGTGAAGTCATGTGCTATGGTATTAAATGGAGATGACTTTTCTTGACTTTGTTATGTCTTGATAGTAGTGAGTGCCTCAGTTGTAATGCCCAGGCTCAGTTCTTGACTCATGTATAAGTGCCTGAATTTGGTTGATTTTGATGTTGCTTAACTGTTTTGACTAGAGAGTCAGGATAGATCCGGTCCTAAGTGAGTTATGTGCTAATGTGTGTGTGAGATTTTATTGATATTCTGTGCATGTTAGTTGATGTCTAGAACTTGCCCTGTGTGTTTGCAAAGCGAAATAACAGGCGTGTTCAGTCTAGGAAGTGATATATGCATTTCTTTGTTGAGCCAATTATAAGTATGACCCACCTAATTGTTGTGTATCCTAGTTAGCCCCTTTGAGACTGTAATACTATTTCTTTGGTAACCACACTACAACCTGATCCATTTTCTTTGAATTAACTATTTATCTAAACCTTTTACCTTTCTTGAGCACTTGACATTGTCATGAGCTTGTGAAAGGCTAAGTGGAAGTATGGTTGGGTTTCGAGTAGAACTAAAAAATATGAAGATAGGTGCACTGTTTGAAACTTTAGGAGAGTCATTTGTAAGAAATTGAAAGAAGAAAAAATAAAGTTGCTTGAATAAAAAAAATCAGAACTTAGAAAGAAAATAAAAAGAGTTTGTATATGCATTAGAAAGAAAGAAAATTGATTCCCTGCTAATGGTATATTCTCATTGTGTTTGTGCTTAAAGAAATTGAGAGTTTGATGTTATTATGTGTGAAGGTTGTGATTTGGTTCAACACTAGTACGAGGTTTAAATTATATATGTATATATATTAAAGTGCTTAGGGAGGTATAGTCACATATCCAAAAGTATCCTACCCGTCCCGCAGCCTACATTACAACCAAATAAAGTTATACTTGATGTTTGACTGGATGAGCTCAATTAGTAGAGTATTACACTACGAGCGAGCCTATGGTACATTTTTTGTAGTGCATGTATGAGAGTGAGTTAATTATTTCTATCTTGAGTTTCTATTTGTTTTTGAATTTTATTATATGTGGAACTACTCTCTATCTTTGGTGTGAAGGCACATGATTTGCGAAGGAAAGGTAATGTCTTTGGCCTCTGTGTTAGAGTAAGTGAGCAGGGTTTTGGAAAATACGTGGTCCGTGTGAGTCGAGTCTTGAGGTTAGGATGTTATGTTAGGGTGCTTAGTCTGCTTTAAATATTCATGGAATGTTGTGTTAGGGAAGTTCTCCGATGAGAAGGTCGTTTTTATAGTTTGATTGCTCGAGGACGAGCAATGGTTTAAGTGTGGGGTGTACCAAAATTTGATGAGCGTAAAACACAACACGAAATTGATGCTTGCTAGCCAAAGATAGTATAATTTAATTATCATCTCCGCATGGATTGGATTTAAATAATGCTCAAGTAATTTCTACCTTAACGCTATTCAGGATGATCAAAACTTGATTTGTAATGATTATAAACTACGATTAACTACTAAAGCAAAACAACTGACGATTGGCTGAAACAAACCAGAGATTAGCAAAGTCGGTTTCTTATCAATGTGAGGAACAGGGATTTTGATGTGATAGGTGCAACGTTGTTATTCTGGATATAATACTGTTATATTTCACTCTTGAGGTTCTATCGATTCTCATGAATTCAATAGGTTATTAGCTTATGCTTCCGATTCAGACTCCTCTCTCGTTTAAATCTAAATCTTTCAAATAAACTAATGTGAAGGACGGTGAAACTTACAAGAATATATTGGTAAGAATGGTCTAAGAGAAACTTCTCTCGAACATTTTTCAATCTTAATTTAATAGGTAGATCACAAATCTCTTTCGATTACTTTAAAGAAGTACCAAAATAAATTAAGGCATGCGTGGCAACATATTCAATATTATGTTCCTCTTCCGATTAAATAAGATAATGAATAAAATCACAACTAGAATTAAAGCTCTTCCAAGAAATTCAAGCAATTAAGCAGTAATCAAATCCATAAACAACAACAAAGTCACCAAATCACGTCAAACCCTAAGGCAAACTACACCATAATTATGGAGGAAGTCATCATAAAAAGAGTTAAAGAATAAGAAAGCATCAATCTAACGTTACAATCCAAACTCCCATTTTGAATTGATGGAAAGATGATAAAATCTCGAGTCTTGTAGCCTCCAATTCTCTCCCAAAGCTTCCAAGGTCAAAAGTCCCTTAAAAATGTGTTTTCAGTGTATTTATAGCAAGTAGAAACAAACCCGGACGAAATTACCCTCTTTGAGCCGAAGTGGGAAAACCTACAAACTTTTTACACTTCATGCGCCGCACAGTGCTACGCAGTGTGCGTCGCATTAGTGTAATTTACTCAGTTGCAAACTCTCTGAACTCCGCTTGTCTAACAGACTTTTGTACTAATGCGTCGCACCATGACACATGCCTTGCGTCGCACTAGTGTATTTTTCTGTCATACCCAAAAACTACAAATCTCTGAACTTCTCAAATTTCTGAAGAACTTTTGTACCAATGCGTTGTTCCATGCCACGCCTTATGCGATGCACTAGTACAGTTTGCTCTAGCCCATGCGCTTTCTTCTAACTATCGCATGCAATGCCGGTCCACGAGCCCCGGATGTGATTCCGATTTAAATTTTTGGTTTTTACTCACACTTCAAAGCTCCAAATTATTCTATTTAGCTCTAATTTATCTTCTTAACTTGGAGTCATCTCCTACAAAGCATAAAACACGTAATAAGTGCAAATCACAATCATTTAACCTCAAACACACACAAAGTGCAGTAATTAGTGTGTAAAATGCGGCTAAAACATATGTTCCTAGCCTACCATCAAGCGCCAAGGCCTGAAAAACAAATTAATAAGATCATGAAGATACACTAAGGTTAAATGAGCTACACTAAGGATACAATGAAAGAGAAGAATACCCGATTCAGCGCCTGTTGTGCCTCGTTGAAGAGGCTCGGTGCATTAACCTCGTTCATCTATGCCTGATCCTCTTCTGTCACTAAGTAACGAAGATAGCTAGCCACGCCAACCGATACGGACAACATCCAGGTATCCACCAGGATCGTAAATATGACCGTTCTTTTGTGGTCGGGATCCATACTCGAAGCGAGGAACTGCTTCACCAGCTTCAGGCTCGAGCTCGGCCCGCCTGATTCCGACAACACATCTTTTTTCGGGATCTCCAGGTGATCGAACCTGGAGTAGTCCTCTAATGCACTGATGCCCACGCCTTCAAAGAACAGGTTGAGGGCCTCGTCTGCGGCTCATGATGTCTCGTTTGGTTTCTCTTTGATGGACTGAGCCTCATCAAATAAAGACTCTATATGAGACGGTGACTCCATGATATCTATGACACGGACGGCTTCTCTCGGAGCAGGAGTAGCTTATCGGGAGGCAGTAGACACTGGCTTTCCTTCGAGCTCCCGATCCAAAGAAGGGTCGACCTCTCGGTCACTTCCCCCCAATGTTGCCTGCTCTTCTTCATCAACGGCCGACCCATGGGCAACGAACTCCAAGTCGTCATCTTCAAATTAGTCCCTGAGTCGGTAAAAGGATTCGAGGTCCGGTACCCTGGCTCGGGTACTCTTCTTGTTACTCTTTCGGACCCGGACCCCTACCTTCTTCTTCTTGGCCTCGGCATCCGCATCCTGGGAACCCGAAGACTTCCTCTTTCTTCTCTTTTTATCCTCCTTCTTCGCAGTAGCCTCAGGATGTTCCAAAGCGGAGGGTTTAGCAGGAGAGGACAAAGCCTCGTCCTCATCCATTGCCGGGAGCTCAGTGGTCTTGGGCAAACCTGCGAAAGGAATAGAAAGACTTAGTAAAAAGGACAATTTAATATAAAAGGAAAACTTGATCGGGGGGAGAACACTCACCATGGGAACGGGCCTCCCACTTGCCCTTCGAGAGTTTACGCCATTTGCGCTCGAAGTACGATATCTGTTTGCAGATCCCCTCGACCCACTCTTTGAAGCAGGGAACTGGGTTGGGGACTCGGGCAACCTGTTGCACAATGGTAAAACCAGGCGACGAGAAAGAAGAACAAAAATCCGAAAGGAATTCTAAATACTCAAAAAGGAGAGGAACTTACGGGCTAGGTTCCACTTTTCAAGGAACGACAGGAACTTGGGGGGAATGAGATCCTCGATTTTCACCCAAATGAATCTCCCCTGCCAGCATTGATCCCTATCTTCGTCAATGCTCGATAATGGAGCTTTCTTTGCCCGACGAACGAGCTTGATTAATCCCTCTCGGAAGATTCGAGAACTGTAGAGACAAAATAGATGGTCGATGGTAAATTGGGGTGCCTCAATGTTATTGAAAAAGTGACGGAGGAGGATCATGATCCTCCAAAAGCACGAGTGAATCTGCCCGAGACACACCTTGTACCTTTTACAAAAATCGAGGACTATGGTATTCACTGGGCCAAGTGTGAAGGGGTATATTTAAACATTTAGATACCCCTCCACATGTGTGGTGATGTCCTCATCAGGACCAGGGACGACGACTTCTTTTCCCTCCTATTTACAGTCCTCCCGAATCGTAGGAAGCGTGTCCTCGGTGATGGAGCATATGTACCTCCACACCTCCTCGCCTCGATCCCCTTGCCTGGAAGCTTTTTCGACCTTGAATTCATTTTCTATAGAGCAACCTCCGGGGATGAAATTATTTAGAGAAGGTTCCGGGGCCACTTCAGGCATGACCACCTCAGCATCCGTGGCCAGGTTAGAAGTTGATGGGACAGTTTGTTGGGGAACATATTTCGAAGTCTTCACCATCGACTACTGAATATGAATGTATGAATGTTGGTATGAAGATTTGAAGATGATGATGAAGATTTGAAGGTCAAACTCAAAGGTTCAAGGATGAAGTATGAATATCTGAAGATGGGAAGATGAAGATATGAGGATATGAAGAACAGTGTATGAAGATTTGAAGGGGTTAAGAGCAAGTGAAAAGTTCGAGGGTAAATTAAGAAGTTTTGGAATCGAAAAGTAAAAAAGTGAAAAAGGACCGAAGCTTTTATAGAGAAGAGGTAATTAATGCGTGACGTTTCACATTCGAGGACGGTCAATCGGTGGCTGACACGTGTCCGAAGTCAGAACGACGCGACTGATAGGACATTTCACTGACCCGTCGATCTGATTGTAGCGTACGAAAGAAGGAACCGGGGTCAATTAATCATTTCTCGTCGCTTCGATAAATATGCTCTCCGAAAAGTGAGGGGACTATCTGTGTACGGATAAAATCGGAGATAGTGTTACCCCCGATTCCCCAATAAAGAAACGAGAGGGAAGCATGATCTGAGGAAACCTCGAGCGAAGTCGAAGGGTCCCTCATTTCGGAGCTCGGGAGGATGAACGGTGCATCTGAGATCGGGCACGGCTAAACAATGGATCCGGATCAAGTAAATTTTTGAGACCAAGGAAAAAGAGAAACGGTTGAGCATGATGAGCAGGCCGTAATATTCGTCCTCAACCGGATATTATGGCACAAATCACGTCCGATGTCAACTGCGAATCGACACTTACCGAAAAAGAAGATTTTTACTTTATTTAGACTTGTACTAGGATTGAAATTTTTCTACTATATAAAAGGGAGAACTTTTTTATTTTAAACTACTGTTGACACACACATCAAAGCAATAAAAGTACATTTTTATCTTCTAGCTATTATTCAAAGTGTTCTTAAGTTACTCTCTTCTTTAATTGCAACCGAGCTCATATCGAGGACTCGATCAGAGCCAGTTTTCAGTGTTCAACTTAAAACCAGACTTTATTGTTTCATCGCGATTGGTTTGATCGTTTATTCTCTCTTTAATTTAATTATTCGGTGTTCTTAGATCATTCGTATTAAATTACATCACGTATCTTTTAAACCGCGTACAAATTTAATTGTTACTCATTTTTAAGGATAAACAACATGCGCTATATAAAATGATATCTAAGTTTTCTATGCACCTATTTTGGTCCCTTGAGTTCAAGATGGTGCTATTTCGGTTCCGGACTCCATGAATAGCAATAAAATGTGAAAGATTTGCAGTATTCCCTATAAATTGAGGCGTCTGTTCAGCTCATTATCTCATTATCTCATTAATTCGAAAGCTTAGTTTTTAGTATTCTCTTGAACTAGAAATAGTGATCTACCTAATTGAGAGAGTAAATTAAATGTTGAAAACACTTGAGTGAACATTTTTATGATTGAGTATTGTAGGTTATTCTTTTTGAATATTTTCGGAATAATCAGATAATAATGATCAACTCTAACTTTGTACTTTATGTTTTATGCATTTTGATAGTGTAGAAGTATGGCTAATTGAGCAAACCACGTACATTTTGTGTTGCTATCTTGACTTTGTAATATATCTGGAGCCTGATCTTTAGGTTTCGGTTGGAACAAACAGAAGGTAAAATAAATTTTGGCCAAAAGTTATTTCAAAACTTGACTAGCGAAGTACTTGGCCAACTTCGCAGTGATTGTGTTGGGTTCATATTATTTCATTTTCTTACTTTAAAATTGATTTTTGCACATGCTAATGAATAAAATGTGTGTTTCCAAGTAAGTGTTCACCAATAAATCATCATCCGTTAATTACTTGTTTATATTTACGTGGTCAATTATTATATGAAATTTATAAAAGGACCCTAACTCTGACACTTTATGGACAGACACGGAGTATATATAGATGTTATTTCTAGCTTTGGTCCTTGATCAATTGATAATTATTTATCCATTTATAAAAAAACAAAAGACAATAAAGTCATGGAACGATGATACATCTAAAGCTGTAATTTTTATTTTCTCAATCATGTGAAGGTTAAATAAAAATATAGAAGAAAACTTTATTCTAAGATCAATAAATAGTTGAACAGGCAACAGCGGAAGCCGTGGAATAGTTAAAAGCGAAGGTACAATTCAAACGAAAATAACCAAATACATTAGATACCTTTTTGTCTTATATCAGCCTAAACGAACAATCATTAAAATAATACTATATTATTAATAATTAACTATAATATGTTGACTAAGGCAATATTGGAATTGATTGATAATCTCGTAGCTATTTTGTCATCAAGAAAAGGAAAGCCGGCCGGCTGCTATAAATATTATTTCTCTATTAATCTGGATTGGCTTTCTGTCTCTCTAAATTTCTGGTTGTAGATTTGCTGTGCTGTGGAATTGGCTTTTTTTGAAAGAGTTTATAAGACCCATATGATGAAAATATAAATCTTCTTAGCTTCTTTAGCAAGGTTTCTTGCATGAATTTCTTCCGATTGATCTGATCAAATTACCCTTTGGCTTCGCCAACTCAAGTATTTCTCTCTCTCTCTCACACACACACACACGAAAATGAAATTCTTGTTTAATCAATTTCCACGTTATCTTATGTGATACTCAGTGCCAGTTTCTATATGGCTTTTATTTTCCTACTATCCCGTCTTCTATCAATGGAGATAACTTTGAAATTTATAATGGTTTAAAAGTTCCCTACTTTTTTTTTCTTTTTTTTTTTGTTAAAGAAAAGTCTACTTATAATTTGAAATAAATTTTTTGGATGAGAGCGAGAAGAAAGTATAGCTGAATGAGCTAGCAATGACAAAATTTAACGAGTTGTTGTCGTTGAACCTTAACTTCGAATTCTTGATTTTAACAGCGCTAGCTAGCTAGAGATTTGCATATATAATTAACACTTTGATTAGATAATTCCATCATAATATATGTTCAAAATATTAAGTATTTTAATTTAGCCTAAGACACGACTCCCACTTTTTAACCCGTAACCTCTATTATATCCAGGCTCACTAATGAATATATTAGGCCACATTACTCCAGCTCGCTCTTCACTTGTTAAGATAATCTGACTCCTCAACCGTTAGTTCGTTGAGCATAAAAATAAAACTTAAAAAAACAAGAACAGAACTTTTACTTCTCCTATTAACAACTAGAAATGAACTTCACTTGCTTACATCAGTTGTGTGAAGTGTTTGAAGGAATTTGTAGTGGTCTTGAATTACTCCTCCTATTATTTGGTGATTTCAAATTGGATTTTCAATTTTATTCACACTGTATGTAAAGAGATTAAATAGGAACATTTCATGTTTTCCTTCTTTTTTCCACCGGAGAACCATTTCTGAACCATTTAGAAAATAGCCTTTACCAATTCATTACCATTATTCCGCTCCATTAAATAGTTTAAATGTACATTGTTATTGTAGATTTGTACAGCATGACAAGACAATGGTCACTCCTAACCTTCATATAGTCTTTTTCAGTTTACATTATATTTGAAGTATTTCTAGTATAGAATTGGCTAATTTTGCTCTACAATCACTTAAATCCTATTCGCTTTCTGAATTCAAGTTGTTTGACATTATGCCTGAATGTGGTTGGGCTGTCTGTCTTCGTGAACTTGATAAAATCTTTACTCTTTGTTCATTTAGCTTTTTTAGCTTTCTCAATTCGCATGCTTCTGATATTATCACATTTGACTCTTTTTGTTTCCCTTTTAAGTTGAAGTATCTTAATGGAGTTAAATTGAATTGAAGCCTTGAACTGTGACTATAGGTTTGATTATTGAGCTCTACTTTGGACGAAAAATGGCTGGAAATTACAAGTTTGAAATGGATCAAGAAGACATAGTTAGGTCCTTGATCACAGCTGTTGGTAGTTTCATTCAAGATAGGCTTATTGATAAAGAACAAAGAACCTTGCATAAAGAACAATGTGCTGAGAGGTTAGCAGCTGAAGATGGGAACTCTGATAAAGACACAGAAGTTCGATACTCTGATCAAGCAGTTTTAGCCAATTTGGACTGGGGAATTGATGCCCTTGAAGAAGCAATCAACACATCAAACATTGAAACTAAGATGGCTAGACTAGACTACGCCGAAAAAATGCTGCAAGTTTGTGCAATGTTGGATTCTAATCAGAAAACTGCAGGGGTCCCTAATTTCTATCTGTCTGCTTGGGCTCATTTAAACCTTTCTTACTTATGGAAGTTGAGAAATAATGTTCACAATGCAGTACTTCATATCTTGGAGATGTTTACTGTTGACCCTTTCTTCTCGCGGATAGATTTTGCACCTGAGCTATGGAAAAGTTTGTTTGTTCCACACATGAGCTCCATCGTCGGGTGGTACTCAGAGGAGAGACATCGGATAGTGATGGATGTTATTCCTGATTCAAGTGACTTGTCTTTCACTATGGATTTTGATCATGATTTTAATGAATCTTTGATATTTTCTGTAAGGCCTGATCAAGCTGAGAAAATGCAGAAAGTCGAGCAGCTTTATGGACAGTCATTGGATGAGAATACAAGGCTTTATGCAAAATACTATAAGGACTGTATGAACTATGATTCTGCAACTTCAAAGAAGGCAGTTCCTCTGTTGCCAATCGCAGAGCCACCGATGACTCCATTGCATGAGGTATGCCGGTCAATTCCTGATTATGTCAAATTTGGCCCAATATTGCCTAAGAGTGCCGGGTTTACTCCTATTCTGAGAGTCAAGGAGAATGCAAATGGAGCCTCAAGGTCAGGTTTATTAACTAGTAATCACTGAATAAATTGTTAGTTCAATCACCACAGTTCTTTTGTACTGCCATTATGGCTTTCCATGTTTAAGAATTCGTTATGACTAATGAAACTGTAAAAAGAGAATGTCAAAACTTGTTTCACTAATCCTTCGGACTTTAGCAGATTGAATATGGCTTCTTCGTCGTCTGAGAATCAGGAGGACTCCACGACTTGGGATCCACTAGTTAGTTTTTTGTACCCTTAAGTTTACTACATACATCTTGTTACAATATGAATCAGTGATAATTTGTACTAGTGTGTTTATTAAAGTAAAGTACTGCTCTTTCTTGTCATATTCAGAAAGGAATACCTGAGGTGGATGAAGAAGATTATGACCCCGAGCCTCATGTATACACTACATCGAATAAAAGGAATCAAGAAAACAATTCATCCTATTGTAGTGGAGTGAATAAGGATGTAGAAGCCAGGTCCAAAGTCAAGCAAATTAATACAAACCAAAGACAATCTCCTAAGTCCTTCCCTTCAATGAACTTCCCTAAACTGGAGTCCCCTAAAGCTCCTTCACCAAAAGGATCAGATACTCCCTCGAAGAAAGGTGTACCTGTGTTACGCCTCTTGTCTGGACGTGTTAAGGACACCTCAAGTTCTATTTCTTTGCATTCATCCCAAGAGTTAAAAATTAGCTCAGCAGACTCGGATGAAGAAAGGACAGTACGTTTCAGAACCCCAACTTATGTGATTTTTGTTTTAACTTTGAATCTGTAGACTGCTCTGACTGTTGTTTACACATGCAGGAGCAGCATGAAACTGTAAGGAAAAGAAATGCCCAAAGGCGGAGCCTTAGTCAATCCATAGAAAAAGGGTACGTCTCGATACAAGTCACTTTCTGATATTGGAGATGATCGAAATTTTCTAAATCTCTTCAAACAATGACAGCTCTCCGATTTATAGTGATGAAGGAAGTCACAGCTGCATTTCTCTCCCATTGTCGGATAAGTCGACTGCTCCATCAAGGCCACCTAAAGATTTTGTCTGTCCTATAACTGGACAAATATTCAATGATCCTGTCACCCTTGAAACCGGTCAAACATATGAAAGGAAAGCCATCCAAGAATGGATGAATAGAGGCAATACAACATGCCCCATTACAAGGCAGTCTTTATCTGCATCTACTCTTCCTAAAGCAAACTATGTCCTAAAGAGACTGATAACCTCTTGGAGAGAACAGCACCCTGACCTAGCACAGGATTTTTCTTACTCTGAAACACCAAGAAGTTATTTAAGCATTCCCTCTTCAAGAGAGAGGTCATCTGAATCTACTCCATCTCCGACATTTAATCATCCCAATCATAGGCGGATAGAGGAAATCATAGAACAAAGATCACGAAGATTTATGCGAGCAGCTGTATCTATGTCACCTACAAGTGTAATTTCTCAAGCAGCAACTGAAGCAATTATCAACGGCTTAAAACCTTATGTTTCATGTCTATGCACTTCAGAGGACTTACAAGAATGTGAACAAGCCATATTGACTATAGCAAAGATATGGGGTGACTCGAAACTTGAATCTCAAGGAGTTCACTCCTATTTATCTGCACTAACAGTTGTGAACGGATTTGTAGAGGTATTATCAGCTTCCCAAAAGAGGGAAGTTTTAAGGACGACAATTTATATTTTGTCCGAGCTATTATATGCAGAGGATAGTGTTGGTGAGATCCTCACAAGTGTGGACTCGGATTTTGAATGCCTAGCTACTTTATTAAAAGATGGTCTTGCTGAAGCAGCGGTTCTTATTTACCTACTCAGGCCATCATTCTCTCAACTTTCGGCTCATAATTTTGTACCCTCTCTTACTCAGATTATCTCAAACAGAAGTGAGGATTCTGGTGATTTTCAGTTCACAATCGGACCAAAGGATGCCTCTGTTGTGTTGCTCGAGCAAATTATTACTGGAGGAGGTGAGAGCGATCAATCATTCAATGCTATGCAGATTATATCAGGAAATGGTATTCTTGCCTTGCTCAAGTGCCTAGAACATGAAAATGGAAGAGAGTCCATTGTATGCATACTTTTATGCTGTATTCGGGCTGATACGAGTTGCAGAAATACAGTAGCTAGTAGAATTGAGTTGTCTCCTGTTCTTGAGTTAATTCACACTGGAAGTGATAGCGTGAAAGCCACATGCATAGAACTTCTTTATGAGTTAGTTTTATTAAGCAGGTATTTAAAACAAACATGACTTTGCTCTTTCAAATTTAAGTCTTTAAAATCACCTTTCACTTGGTTATATTATCCTAAAGTGATCCGTCTAGATTTGGACTCATGAGAGATGTTTGTTCTTTTTACTGTATTCCAGGAGAACATTGTGCAACCAGATTCTGCAGATAATTAAGGACGAGGGAGCATTTAGTACAATGCACACTCTTCTTGTCTCTCTACAGATGGCTTCAGTGGAGCAGAAATCTACCATTGCTCCTCTTCTTCTGCAGCTTGACCTTCTGGTCTGTTCAAGTTGATTTTGAAATATTTTTCAGCCATTCTATGTTTGAATAAAAATTCATAAGAAACATTTGATTCAGGTTGAGCCTCGAAAAATGAGCATATACCGGGAAGAATCAATAGAGGCATTGATTGAAGGACTTCACAAAAAGGACTTCCCCGCGTCTCAGCTCAGGGCTCTTGATGCCTTGTTATCTCTTTCTGGGCATCTAACTAACTCTGGTAAGTCCTTTCTTGAAGCTCGGCTGCTCAAGATTGCGGGATTTAATCAGCGTTATAATGCCACGATGAAAGAAGAGAGGCAAAAAGCAGGTGAAAATGACACCACCAATATAATGGTATGAAGTTCTTCAGCTATTAGTTGTTTTACGGCTTATATTTTTGTAATCTGTGCAAGTAGTAATCTGAACTAAACCATGGTTTATAGGAAGAGGAAGAAAAAGCGCTGAGTTCTTGGGAAAATAGAACAGCTTTTGTTCTTTGCAACCATGAGAAAGGATTAGTATTCAGAGCTTTAGAGGAATGCCTTAAGAGCACCTCAATGGAGATAGCAAAATCTTCCTTTATTGTAGCCACATGGCTAATTCACATGCTCTATAATTTTCCCGATACTGGAATTCGAGATGTTGCTCGTAAGTCCTTGCTCGAGCAATTTATACAGATGCTCCAGTCGACAAAGAATATCGAGGAGAAGATCTTGGCAGCTCTTGCTTTGAGAGGCTTTATTACTGATTTAGGTAAGGCTGGATTGTCTACCTAGAAGTATGTAAACAGGATATTAAGATTTTACTCATAACTGGCGGTTGGTCTTTATGTTATTAGGTGCACTCTGCGAACTGGGAATATATGCCAAATGTTTATGCAAAAGCTTGAGGAAACTTAAAAAGTACTCTGTAGTGGTCAGTGATATAATGAAAACCCTGATGAACTTGCCATGTATTGATGCTGTAAGTGTTTTCTACGCTAATAGGTATAATTAATAGCTGCATAAGGAAATGCAACTTTTAAAGGTCCTAATAGTTAGAACTGCAGGCAGAATTATGGTGCTATTCTGAATGTCCTGAGGTGGATGTGTCAATGAATGGAGAAGTTCTTTGTCTGCTCCACATAAGGGGTCGGCTCATTAGCAGTCATTCTGATGGAACCATTAAGGTAAGGGCCTTCCTAATAAGGAGCTCTAATTCCTCTTTTCTGCTATTTTCTTTTTAAATCTAACATGTGGAGCTTTCTGCTTTAAGGTCTGGGAAACTGGAAAAAGAGCGCCTCGGTTAATTCATGAAACGCGTGAGCACACAAAGGCTGCTACATGCCTTTATGTTTCATCTTCATATGAGAAACTGTATAGCGGTTCATTGGACAGAACAATCCGGGTAAGGATGAAGTACGTAGAGAAGACATGACTGTAATTCGATATAAGTAGAAAATAAGTGCTGCTTCACCTTTATCTATAAATATCACCTGCATTCAAGGCCAATCTGTATGGTACAAAGTAGAAGAGAAGTGATGAAGAAATGCTTAATTGTTGAATCAATTGCTGGAGGAGGCAGAAAGCAAATAACATAGCCTTGTAATGTGTCTCTATTAAAGGAAGAACCAGAGGTCAACTATGGATTTTAACAATACTAAGCTGAGGAAACCTTTTGCAACGATCTCTAAGAACATAATATTATCTCAATTTGCTGATTTCTAGTTAAAGGCTTCATTATCTTTGACATCATTTCCTGAAAATTTTTGCAGGTTTGGGCAATCAATCAAGAGGAAATCCACTGTCTTCAGGTTCATGATGTGAAAGAGCCTGTGCTTGAGTTGATAGCTAACACTCATTTTGCATGCTTCGCATCTCAAGCGACAGGAGTTAAGGTCAGCACTCTGGATTTCTTTTAAATCACATGAGATGTGTTCATTTTAAGACAACCATACATTAATGTTTTCCTGTAAAACAAATAACATCATATTGATGAGACTTTTGGCCTGGTACAAATGACTCACCAGACTTCAAACTCGGCAGGTTTATACTTGGTCAGGGGTTCCCAAGCATGTAAACTTCCAAAAATATGTCAAGTGCCTTGCCATTATGGGCGATAAACTTTATTGCGGATGCACAGGTTATAGTATCCAGGTAATACTTTGTACTTTTCAGGGGTTGATTATATAGCAACAAGAACAGAAAAACTACCTCCATTTCACTGTTGATCTCACATTCTTGATTGAGACAAATGACATGACAGTGAAAGCAAAGATTGCCAATTTTCGATCAAGTTTAATAAGCATAACAAACTAATGGCAGGAAGTTGATTTAAGCTCTCAAACATCAACAGCATTTTATGCTGGTGCCAAGAAGTTGTTGGGAAAACAGAATATCTATTCCCTCCAAGTTCAAAAAAATGTTGTGTTTGCTGGTGGTTCCTTAGTTGATGGAATATCCGGAAAGGTATACACATTTTCTCATTCATCACTATTTTATTCAACGTAAAAACATATGAGGATGACATGATTTCTGTTTCTTGTCTAACAAACATGCTTGTAAAGGTATTTTCTCTCCCTAGCAAGGCAGTCATTGGATCACTTTCAACCTGTTCAGACATCCAACGACTAGCAGTAAACAACGATTTCATATTTTCTGCCACAAAATCTGGCACCATAGAGGTATGGCTGCAAGAAAGAGTTACAAAGATCACTTCCATTAAGATGAAAAATGGCGGACAGACTAAAATTACATCTTTAGCTGTGGATAAAGATGGTGAAATGATATTTGCTGGTTCTACTGATGGAAAAATTCAGGTTAAATGCACATCTCTTTAGCTATATTTAAGGGTATTTCTATCAATTGCTAGTGACTCATCATTACATTGCTGATTGCAGGCTTGGCGTTTGGATTAAAAGAAAGGAAAATTGCTTTGGTGCAGATCCACTTGGAACTGGAAAAAAGTGACAATTTTGTGTAATTTTGAATACCTTTTCTTAATTCTTTATATTCGATGTAATACTTCCTGTACCTAACTTTTACATATTTTACTAAAATGTACAAGCAATGTAAAGAAAATTACCCAGAATCCACATAGTGTTATATATAATAGATAAAAGGTTACATCGATAGGAACAAGATAACAAATAAAATGTAGAGGGTGAATTTTGCCAGAAATGAAACTCACTTTTTAAATTAACAAGGGGGTTTATCGCGCCAAGGAATGGAAAAACTCCTAGTATGGAGCAATCCCAGTTAATCGAGCCAGTGAGATTCCAAATACGAAATGAATATTAGAGGAGAAACAAAGAAGAATATACAAGTGGGCGCATATGACAAGTAAGGCGTTTATAGCCATCCCAGAATTGGCCATTTCCCATTTGAGGGCTCACCATCTGACCTGCTAGCGTGAAAACTTCCCCTCCATATCGCACGCTGTCCGCACCATTTCTCAATTCCTTGAAACTGTCAACATCCGCTTCAAACCACAGTTGAAGCCAAAAATCTGTATACATATATATGTCAAATAAAGAACATGATAAAGTCTATAGAGTGATCATTACAGAAGAAAACATATTTTTTCGTAAAAGAAAATGTACAGTAAAGATCAATAATAATAACAATAACAATATAATAATATCAAATTAGAGAGTATTTTAATGAATATTTCGAGTACTAGTGATGGATATTAATGTCTATGTTGTTACTTGGAGCAAGTAAGTATAAAATTAAGAGTTAAGCTAGTTGTAAGGAAATTAAAATGACTATCGAAAATGTTTAATAATTGACAAAATGCTCCGGTATAGATTCGGGATTCCCAAATGCTGCCGTTGAAAAATCATTTTAGGTAACCAAACACCATAAAATGAGTTCCGTCGTACCAAAAGCACCAGGTGAAAATGAAACAATTGATTTTTGTCCCAAAAAGTAAAGAAAAACAAGTTATGAAGTTATTGAAAAATTACAATGTGGACCGGAAGCCATACCCTTCTTGCTTAATCTGTTTAGGCCCATATAATGTAAATGATTAATAAGAACTTTTCTTTTTATTTTATAGAAATGCACGGCATGTCATATATAACAATACCTGAATCCTAATAGATCCTAATTCCTACTTCTTGATCATCGTACTCTGGCAAGTTGACCTTTGGGAAAGCATAATCTATTGGTACTTCGTTGCTTGTATGAACATATCCTGGACAATTACTGTTGTAACATCCTGTTTTCTGGTTGCCATCCGCCTAATTCGAAATCATTCATTTTTGTTTTAGATAAAGAACATTGCAGTTAATTTATATATTCAATTAGAAAAATACCTAAACCTAAAATACCTACTGTCCAGTGTCCAGTGGGTATATAACCGAGTCCGCGCATCACCGTATAGTTTTGGATGAACCTACAAAAGTAATAAAGAACTAATCTAAATAATTGTCCACTCAATCACTTAAATTAAAATAGCTGATCAATATATAAACACGTTAATATTTGGAGAACTTTTGTTGTTTTCTGAGTGATATCGATCACTGATATGATTCATTTCATATGATAAAAAATCAATACGATATTAATTTCTATGAGAAAGGGAAAATAATGCTACAAACTTACAATCTTATGAGCAAGGTCAAGTTGTAGGACATATTTTCTCGGGTCTGTTTACGTGCACCTCAACTATTTCATTAAGTACATGTTACTTCCTATCAATAGAAGTAACAAGTACCAAAGTTACTTCTATCTACAAATACTTATGCAAATAAAAAGAAATCATCAAGTATTTTTTGTTATTATTGGAATTCCAACCCTGATCGGCCATGATTTTATCGTATTCCATCGATCACTAAGGCACATACATTATTCTTAAGTGCCTTCTGTAGGTATTATGTAAAAATTCTCCTTTAATTCACCATTTAACTTTCTGTTAATTACAATATGCGTAATAAATAATATAGCATTTATTTTTTTGGTAGACGATCTAGAATATAATAAATGAACACTTACATCGATAATATCGCCAGCGAGGGATACATCTGCCAAGCTTAGGGAGGCATATTTGGCTGTTTGCTGTTGTTCCTTTGTTTTTCTGCGAATAGGAATAGTTCCAATTGGGTACCCTTTTTATTCAACCATTACTCTTCTGTCTTAAAACGATTAGATTCTTTCTTTCGTGGTTGCAAAGCTTTCAGCCGTTGTTTTTCTGACGCCTTTGCAATAGCCATCTGTTTTTTATGTGAGTGTTATGGCACAAGCAATAAAAGAAAAAAATTTAATAGAAAATATATTACTTTATGTGTCTGGATATAAAACAAGTAGCTAGTTATCATAGGCATATTCAGAATTAGGGTATACATAGTTCGGGTTAGTTCGGGTTTTGCAATTACCAAAGCAAACCAATTTTGCCGGGTTATTAAATCTAAATACCAAATCAAACCAAACCAATAAAACTCGGATTTTTCAATCTCGATTTTTCTCGGATTATTGGGTTATTTCGGGGATTTTTTCCGGTAAAATCTTCATAGCACAAAACATATAACTTGTGCTCCAAATATTTCTTTAATCCTAGTAAAATACAACTATATAAGATGTTTTCTAAGAAAATAATACAAAATACAAGATGTGTCATGGCAGTACCCTAAAATATTCAACAATAAAGACAATAAGATCACGTAATATAAATATTGCTAATTAAAAAGCCATAATAAAAATATATATAATCTAAAAGTACTAAGTCATGCTAAAATAAGTAGACTAATAAGGAAGTATTAATTACATGACTAAACACTAAAAAACAAATAATAAATTATGCATTTTTATCTAAATCATTGCAAAACAAAAAATAGATATTCAATAAATTGTCATTCCTAGTATTGAATTGAATGTCTTTTATTAGCATTAATATTGATTTGATTTTGATTTGGGCTTTTGTTAGCATTATTTGAGGTACTAATATTAATGGCAATAAAACTTATTGTAACATTCAAAAGTTCTAAGTTCAACCTTGAAATAATACATTAAAAGATAACATTATGAAAAAATTTAAGAAATATTTATAAATTACATCACAATAAATATATTTATGATTAAATATGTCTAAAATTTCTATATATATGTAATGTCGGGTTGGTTTGGTTTCGGTTTGACTTTTTTTAGTTAAAACCAAATCAAACCAATTATTGTCGGGTTTTTTTTCTCAATACCAAATCAAATCAAAATGAACGATAATCGAATTTTTTTTTTCTCGATTTGACTCGGCGTATCGATTTGATACGATTTGTCGGTTTCGTTTGTAATTGTACACCCTTATTCAGAATAGTCTATTTAAAATGAGAGCGACATATATGTTATGGG
Organism: Nicotiana otophora; assembly: GCA_000715115.1. Taxonomy (NCBI): domain Eukaryota; kingdom Viridiplantae; phylum Streptophyta; class Magnoliopsida; order Solanales; family Solanaceae; genus Nicotiana; species Nicotiana otophora. The sequence continues at coordinate 10,561 of AWOL01S0083836.1, read as the reverse complement.
ATAAAAAATGAGAGTAGAATCGTAGGTGTACTAAGCAAACGAAGGTTTCTTTAAGAACTCGTTTTCAATTATGAACTTAACATGATGGAGAAATTGAGCTTCATTTTCGAGAGACTTCTTTAGCGATAAAGAAAAATAAAAAGTGAAATATGTGGTAAAATAAAAACTCGTTTAGTTTGTAAACAAATTACAGTAAGATTATAATAATGGACTATAATAAATACGAGATTAAATAATAATGAAATTATTTAATGGATATATTTTTATATGCAAATATTTGGTTCACTGGGATATAAATGCGTAAATTGAAACATGTGTTTGCTTCACTACATAAACTTGAATAAATTTTTATTTACTTGACTTTTTAAAGAACTTCGGGAGACAAGTTTTGGAGAAGGACATCTCTATCATTGTGTTATTTTATCTCGAGCCTGCTCATACTAAAATAAAAATTTCAATCAAACATGAAATAAAATAATTTAACATTTTATTCCGAAATTAATTATCACTCATTATTCTCGTAACCGAACGACCACATTTTCTCTTAAAACTTTTACTGGTTCTTCTCTGAAACTACTATTCCTAATAAATTTAATTTACTGGATAATTTCACGATAAAACAAAACGAACAAAATCGAAACATGAAATAAAACGCAAGGAGCTTAATTATCAAAAGAAGTAAAAATAGAGACGAAAGAAGTTAAATTCCTCACAATGTGTTACTATAGAATTTACACCTTAATTTTTTCTCTGCCAGGTGTTGGATGCAAAAGACTTGGTTGCTTATAAATATCCACACAATCATAAATGTCTCCATGAATAGTCTGCACAATGTTTATTTCACTGTTATTATTCTTAAAAAATAAAATAAAAGAACTACAAACAAATTCTTGAAACTTTAAACATCCATATAGACAAAAAAAATTGAGAAATTATACCTCAGCTATAGAATTTGTTTTTCCACTAGACTTGGATTCTTCGACCACATCAGAAACAATAGTGGTCCAAACTAAAATTATGAAGCAAATAGTTTTTATCGCAGCCATTTGAAAAAATTCACCTTTGTTTATCATTTCGAAAGGTACTTATATTATAGTGTTGTATACGGTCGAAATAGATTTCGGTCTTTCTATGTTCGATCGAGTTCGAATGGTAAGCAACCGGAGTGGGATTTTGGGATGAGTTCCGAAGGCAGTACAAACGAGCCTCGAGTCCGAAGGCTGATCGAGGAGTCGGCTCGATACTTTTATCGAGCCCGTGACCAAATCGATCCGCAAGGCATTGCTTCGAGGTCAGAAATGCACTACGCCCACCCCGGAGATCGAACTCAAGCTAAAACCGAGGGCTCGACCCAATAACGAGTTCGAGCCAGTATCAAGCTCACAGACAAGAGCTGTTACAACCGCACTAAGAGAGAGAATCTTGGCGGGAATCGAGGAAGAGATAATTCATCATGGGTCCTCCACTATATGATTTATTTTATTATAAATAAAGTAAGATCCCTCTATTAGAAAAGGGGGAATCCTTGTAAGCATAGAGGACCGCGGAAAATACACTGTAACAAAAGATCACTTCTCATATTGAATGATATCTCCTTATGCTTGTTTTATTTTACTTATTCATTCTTTTGCTCATTATTTCCATTCTCATAGCCAAGAACACATATATTTCTATTTCTCTATACGATTTGTATCAAATTGTATCACATATCCTTAAAACCATACACAAATTTAACGTTATATGATTTTTCGGGTAAACAGTTTGGCGCCCACTGTGGGGCTAAGGATAACAGTGGTTGTTTGATATAAATATGCAGTACACACCAGTTTACAACTTCGAATCAGCAATGACTTTACCTATCGACCACGAAGCCGGCCTTCAAGATGAAACCAACAACTTGGTACCCGGGGCCGGAAGGCCACTTGACGATGGCACTGAGGCTCGAATCGAAGTACCAGAAATTCGAGCCGAAGTGCCGTTAGAAGTCAATTCGCAAGTGGCTCTTAAGGAGAACCAACGTTCCGAACCGTAAAAAAGCATTCAGGGCGGTACTCGATCCGTAGCTCGAGACATCCATAATGTGGGGGGAATCGGAGTCAGCCTGCGCATGATCTTCGAGATGTTACAAGCCCAACAAGTAGCGATAGCTCAGCTGTAGAGCCAAACTCATATACAAAGCAGGCCAGATCCCAATCCGCTTCGAGAAATTACCCCCAGAACAGAGCCCACCACTACTTCACACTCCGAAAGCAGACAAAAAACTTTGCTTATACTTGGCAGTATCAGAAATCACAGTAAGCGGTATCCTAGTTCGGGAAGAGCAAGGTACGCAATTTTCCATTTATTATATAAGTCGAACCTTAGGAGAAGCAGAAGCTAGGTATCCACACCTAGAAAAATTGGCACTTGCACTGATAAGCGCCTCTAGAAAGTTACGACCATACTTTCAATGTCACCCCATATGCGTCTTAACAACTTACCCACTTAGTAATATTTTGCACAAGCCCGAACTATCGGGCCGACTGGCCAAATAGGCCATCGAACTCAGTGGGTATGATATCGAATATCAACCCCGTACGGCTATCAAGTCTCAAATTTTAGCAGACTTTGTGGCCGATTTCACGCAAACCCTCGTACCCAAAGTGGAAAAAGAATTCCTGTTGAAATCGGGTACGTCCTTGAGGGTATGGACCCTTTTTGCGGACGGGGCCTCGAACGTAAAAGGGTCCAGGTTGGGCATAGTTTTAAAGCCACCCACAGGTAACACCATTAGGCAATCTATTAAAACTTCCAGGTTGACTAACAACGAGGCCGAGTATGAGGCCATGATTGCAGGTCTCGAGCTAGCTAAAAATTTGGGAGCAGAAGTCATTGAAGCCAAATGTGACTCTCTGTTGGTGGTAAGTCAAGTAAACAAAACCTTCGAAGTTAGAGAGGATAGAATGCAAAGGTATTTGGACAAACTACATGTCACTTTGCACCATTTCAAACAATGGACTTTACAGCACGTTCCACGAGAGCAAAACAGTGAGGCTGATGCACTTGCGAATTTGGGATCATCGGTCGAGGAAGGTGACTTGAGCTCGGGGACTGTCGTTCAACTCTCGAGATCCGTGATCGAAGAAGGTCACGCCGAGATAAATTCTACAAGCTTAACCTGGGATTGGAGAAATAAGTATATTGAATACTTAAAGGACGGAAAGCTTCCATCAGAACCTAAAGATTCAAAAGCCCTACGGACTAAAGCTGCTCGATTCACGGTGGCTTCAGATGGAACGTTATACCGAAGGCCATTCGATGGACCATTGGCAGTATGCTTGGGTCCAGGAGATACCGATTACATCTTACGCGAGGTACACGAGGGTATTTGTGGGAATCACTCTGGTGCCAACCCATTAGCCCGAAAAATAATCAGGGTAGGGTATTATTGGATCGATATGAGCAAAGATGCGAAGGAATTTGTTCGAAAATATGACAAATGTCAAAGGTTTGCACCAATGATCCATCAACCCGGAGAGCAACTTCACTCGGTACTATCCCCGTGGCCATTCATGAAATTCATCTTATTTATGACTGACTATTTCTCTAAATGGGTTGAAGCACAGGCGTTTGAGAAAGTAAGAGAGAAAGAAGTTATAGACTTTATCT
>AWOL01S0083832.1:13485-70050 GCA_000715115.1 Nicotiana otophora | reverse complement strand
ACTAACATATACTATAACAAGCTATATATATAGTTAAAGTATTACAGTGAAGTGTTTTTTTTTGGGTGTGTGTGTATATATATATATATATATATGTATGTATGTATGTATAGCCGTATATATATATATATAAGAACACGAAGCGCTAGGACCACAGGGTCGGGTTCTTTTAGGGATAGACTTGGGAAGATACTAATTAGTATATATACTTTATCATCAAATATATCTATTTGTAAATTGATTCATCGACTTATAACTTCCTTAGATGCATCGATGAATATTAATCGATGATTCATCAAAACGTCTCGACCTATATATCGATTAATCTATGTCATGCATTATTAGTGATGAACGAATAAAAAAGAAGTTATTAGCATCAATTACAATATAGTGTATGCGTGTGTGTGATAGAAATTACTCATATACTTAATATAACTTAAAAAATTTACTTAGATAGATGTTATTATAATTTATTAAAAGTAAATAGTTAATATAATTATTTATAAAGATTATGCTTATAGTTTATAATTATTTATAATAATTGTATAGTTAAATAAATAAATGCTCATAGTTTATAATATTTTTTTATAGTTTATAATATTTTAAGAAACAAAACACAAAAAAAAAGAATTTAGTTTTTTTTTAAAAAAAAAACGACCAAAGTTGGTCGGTTTTTGGTCAAACAGTCAACACTTAATATACTGACCAAAATTACCGACCAACTTTGGTCGGTAATTCTGAAATCAGAATTGAAATTACGGGTTCCCCCCATTTCTCTTACCTTTCTTCCCCAAATTTCCCCTAACTCCTCACTCAATACCTTCCCCTCTCCTTCTCTATTTCTGTCACGATCCGAAATTTTTACCTTCGGATCGTGATGGCGCCTAACATTTCACTTGCTAAGCAAGCCAACGTTAGAATAATATTAACCAATTTTTAAACAATCTTTAAATTATTAATAATCAAAGAAACAAATGCGGAAGCAAAGTTTGAAATATAGTGAAATAATTCATAAAATTAACGGTGTCTAAATATCATCCCAGAATTGGTGTCACAAGTGCACGAGCTTCTAGAATAAATACAAATAAAGGTCTGAATAAAATAAAGTTGTCTGGAAATAAACACACAGCTAATGTAAAATAGACAGAGATTTCAGAACTGGGGACGCCGTGCGGTTATACCTCAAGTCTCCTCTGGTAGCTGAAATCCGAGCAAGTCTATGGTACGCCGCTCGGACCAACTCCAAAATCTGCACAAGAAGTGTAAAGTATAGTATCAGTACAACCGATCCCATGTACTAGTAAGTGATGAGCCTAACCTCGACGAAGTAGTGACGAGGCTAAGCTGGTTCACTTACATTAACCTGTACGCAATATTAATGACAACAACTATCACGACCCCAAATTTAACCCTCCGTAAGATGTCGTGATGACACCTAGTCTTTACGACTAGGTAAACCTAATATTACAAGAAATATAAAGAAAACATAACATTTTAAAGATAAACAGCATATTGTGAATAGACAAGAGTAGTACCACTCGGCATATATAAAATATTTTTCCAAGACCCGGAATATCACTAAGTCACAAGCTGCTATAATCTATGTAGCTCTATACAAAAGTCTAAATATAATTAAAAAAGTCTCTAGGCGAGGGAGTAGAAGGGGACTTCAAAGATCTACGGACGCAAGTAGTAGTACCTTGAAGTCTCCTAAAATCAGCAACACGCACTAACCCCGAGGCTGATAGCTCGCACCTCGATCTGCATATGAAAACATGTGCAGGAAAGGGCATGAGTACACCACAATGGTACCCAGTAAGTGCCAAACCTAACCTCGGTCGAGTAGTACGAGGTCAGGTCAAGACCCTACCGGAATAAATATAATAAATTAAACAATAAAAGATATAAGTAAAATTTACGGTAACATAGTTAAAGAAATTCTCAAAAATTTAACAGTTAAGGGAGTCCTCGACTCAGAACGAGGTAAACACAGTGAGGAATCTCTCGGGATACCGTCCCGTAGTTCCAACTGAATATGCAGTATAAAGGGATCTCCCGGAATATGTCTGTAGTCCCAAAGTAAATATGCAGTGCTGGGGGATCTCCTAGAATATGTCCGTAGTCCCAAAGTAAATATACACCACTAGGGGATCTCCCGGAATACGTCCGTAGTCCTAAAGTAAATATGCAGTGCTGGGGGGATCTGCCGGAATACGTCTGTAGTCCCAATTTAATTATGCAACGCAAGATGAAATGGCAGGTATGGCATCGAGTTATACAGTTTATACTGAACACATATAAGGAAAGTAGGGACTTAACTAAGCATGTCACACAGAATGTCAAATAGGCAATTAAAACACGTAAGCATGCTTCTCTAGTCTAAGTTTAACAATTAAACATATTAGTGCAATTTAATAAGGAAAAACAGTTTATGATTTAGAAGGAAAAAATAGAATTTTTTCAATAATAGCCCGTGTACGTACTCGTCGCCTCATGTATACGGGCCCACACATTAATTAATATCAAACATCTTAAAGGAAAGTCCCCAACACAAGGTTAGGAAAGTCACTTACCTCGAACCGCTCAAATCAACTCGATATCACGTTCTTGCCACGAGTATCCGACTTCAAATGGCCCGAATCTATTCAAATTAATTGCATCATATAAATATAGCTACAAGTAACTAATTTAGCTAATTAATTTGAAGCTAAAGCGTGAAATTAGGAAAAACGCCCAAAAAGTCTCTCCGGGCCCACGTCTCGAAATTGGGTAAAAATTACATATTATGAACACCCATTCACTCACGAGTTCACTCGAACAAAATTCATCTAAACTCGACGTCAAATTCCCATTGAAATCTCAGATTTTCAATTGGGGAACCGTTTCCCCCATTTCAAAACTTCTACCCTCAATTTCCTTAATTAGACGAGGAAAACAACAATAGATTAATGTATTATGATCAAAATAGAGTTAGAATTAGTTACCCAATAGTTCTCCTTCAAAATCCCTCAAGAAATCGTCTCCCACCGAGCTCTAAATCGAATTGGTGAAACAATGAGGGATGAACCCTCGAAGCTGCCTCTTTAACCTAGCGATTTCTGCACCTGCGCTCATGGGGCCGCATCTGCGATCACGCACCTGCGGAAAAATCATCGCAGGTGCGAAGGTCACTTATTCGGGATGGGTTCGCACCTGCACGCTTGAGCCCGCACCTACGGATGCGCTTCTGTGCTCAGTCGTCTTCTTCTATGGAACCTTGGGTTCTTCTCACCTCCGCATCCGCGACTGCCCTTTCGCAGATGCGGGTCACTCGTAGCGTCTGCGACCACTGACACTCCCGGCCTAAAAGCGCGCCTGCGATCCAAGCCTCGCTTCTGTGAGGCCGCACCTGCGGACTCCCCACCGCAGGTGCGAAAACACCAGAACCAGCAAAACTCAAAAGTTCCTCTAAGTCCAAGCTTTCACCCGTTAAGCATCCGAAACACACCCGAGGCCCCCGGGACCTCAACAAAACATACCAACCAATCCTAAAACACCATACGAACTTTGTCGAGCCTTCAAACCATGTCGAACAACACCAAAATCATGAATTAAGCACGGAATCAAGCCTAAGAATTTAAAAATTTTCCAAATTCTACAAACGACGCCGAACCACATTAAATCTAGTATGAATGACCTCAAAGTTTACACACAGTTCACAAATGACACTACGAACCTACAACCACTTTCGGAATTCCATTCCGCGCTCGATATCAAAATTTTTACGCTCGGTCGAAATCGTCGAAAAACTAACTTCCACCAATTCAAGTTTAAATCTACTACAGACCTCCAAAACACATTCCGGACGCACTCCTAATCCCAAAATCACTCAACGGAGCTAACGGAGTTGACAGAATTCCATTCAGGATCCGTCTTCACACAGTTCCAACTATGGTCCAAACTCCAAGGCTTAAACTCACAACTAGGGACTAAGTGTCCCAAAACTCTCTGAATTCCATAACCAATCACTCCGACAAGTCTCAATAGGGGAACAAACATGGGGAAAATAGTTATTAGGGGATCGGGGCTCAAATTCTCAAAACGACCGGACGGGTCGTTATATCCTCCCCCTCTTAAAATAATCGTTCGTCCTCGGACGAGTATAAAGACATACCTGAAGCTGTGAAAAGATGAGGGTATTGGCGGCGCATATCCTACTTGGTCTCCCAAGTCGCCTCCTCGACCGGCTGACCTCTCCACTGGACCTTTACTGAAGCAATAGTTTTTGACCTGAGCTTTCTAACCTGCCTGTCCAAAATGGCTACTAGCTCCTCAACATAAGATAGATCCTTGTCCACCTGGACTGAGCTGAAATACAATACATAAGTCGGATCACTGTACTTCCGGAGCATAGACACGTGGAATACCGGGTGAACTCCTGCCAGGCTGGGAGGCAAGGCAAGCTCATAAGCAACCTCCCCAACTCGCCGCAATATCTCAAAAGGACCAATGAACCTCGGGCTCAGCTTGCCCTTCTTCACGAACCTCATGATGCCCTTCATAGGCAATACCCGAAGCAAGACTCGCTTACCAACTATAAATGCCAAGTCACGAACCTTCCGGTCCACAAAACTCTTCTGCCTGGACTGGGCTGTGCGAAGTCTCTCCTGAATCACCTTCACCTTATCCAGAGCATCCCGAACCAAATCTGTACCCAATAATCGGGCCTCGCCCGGCACTATCCCACTGGGGACCGGTACCGCCTACCATACAAAGCCTCATACGGCACCATCTGAATGCTGGACTGGTAACTGTTATTGTAAGCAAACTCTGCAAGTGGCAGGTATTGGTCCCATGACCCTCTGAACTCCATAACACAGGCACGGAGCATATCCTCAAGAATCTGAATCGTGCGCGCAGACTGCCCGTCCGTCTGAGGGTGAAAGGATGTGCTCAATTCCACCCTAGTACCCAACTCCTGTTGTACGGCCCTCCAAAACCGTGATGTGAACTGTGTACCTCTGTCTGAAATGATGGATACTGGAATACCATGAAGGCGGACAATCTCTCTGATATAAATCTCAGCCAACCTCTCGGAAGAATAAGTGGTCAACATTGGAATAAAATGAGCTGACTTGATCAGCCGATCCACGATCAACCAAATAGCATCGAACCTTCTCAAAGTCCTTGGAAGTCCAATTACAAAGTCCAGGGTGATCCTCTCCCATTTCCACTCTGGGATCTCTAACCTCTGAAGTAATCCACTCGGCCTCTGATGCTCATATTTGACCTGCTGACAGTTGAGACACATGGCCACAAACCCAAATATATTCTTCTCCATCCTCCTTCACCAGTAGTGCTGTCTCAAATCCTGGTACATCTTCGCGGCACCGGGATGAATGGAGTACCGCGAGCCGTGGGCCTCCTCGAGAATTAACTCCCAAAGCTCATCTGCATTGGGCACACAGATCTGACCTTGTATCCTCATCATACCGTCATCACCAATAGTCATATCTCTGGCATCACCTCGCTGAACCCTGTCCTAAAGAACTAGAAGATGAGGATCATCATACTGGCACTCCCTAATACATTCATAAAGAGAAGACCGAGCAACCACACAAGCTAATACCCGGCTAGGCTCGAAAATATCCAACCTCACGAACTGACTGGCTAAGGCCTGAACATCCAAGGCTAAGGGCCTCTCAGTTGTCAGAAGATATGCCAAACTCCCCAAACTCTCTGCCCGGTAACTCAAGGCGTCAGCCACTACATTGGCCCTCCCCGGGTGGTATAATATAGTGATATCATAGTCTTTAAGTAGCTCCAACCACCTCCGCTGATGCAAATTAAGGTCCTTCTGCCTGGACAAGTACTGCAAACTTCGGTGATCAGGGTAGATCTCACAAGGAACACCGTACAAATAATGACGCCAGATCTTCAGGGCGTGAACAATAGCTGCTAACTCGAGATCATGGACCAGATAATTCTTCTCATGCACCTTTAACTGTCTAGACGCGTAGGCAATCGCCCTACCATCCTGCATCAATACCGCTCCAAGACCAATCCTCGAGGCATCACTATAGACAGTGTAGGACCCCGAACCTGTAGGCAATACTAGTATTGGGGCTATGGTCAAAGCTATCTTGAGCTTCTGAAAGCTCTCCTCACACTCATCGGTCCACCTGAACGGAGCACCCTTCTGGGTCAGCCTGGTCATAGGCACTGCAATGGACGAAAATCCCCCCACAAAGCGACGGTAATACCCCGCCAAACCAAGGAAACTGCAGATCTACGTAGCTGATGACAGTCCGGGGCCAACTCTGCACTGCCCCCACCTTCTTCGGATCTACCTTGATCCCATCACAAGACACTATGTGGCCCAAGAATGCCACTGAATCAAGCCAGAATTCGCACTTAGAAAATTTTGCATATAATTTATTCTCCCTCAAAGTCTGAAGCACGATCCTCAGGTGATACTCATGATCTTCCCGAGATCAAGAATATACCAGGATGTCGTCAATAGATACAATGACGAAGGAATCAATATAAGGCCGGAACACACTGTGCATCAAATGCATAAAGGCTGCTGGGGCATTGGTCAGCCCAAATGACATGACAAGAAACTCATAGTGACCATATCTGGTCCTGAAAGCAGTCTTCGGGATGTCCGGCTCCCGAATCTTCAACTGATGATAACCAGAACGCAAGTAAATCTTGGAAAACACCCTGACACCATGTAACTGATCAAATAAATCATCGATGCGAGGTAACGGATACTTGTTCTTCACTGTAACCTTGTTCAACCATCGATAATCAATACACATACGTATAGAACCATCCTTCTTCTTCACAAATAAGACCGGAGCACCCCAAGGTGATACACTGGGCCTGATGAAACCCTTATCAAGTGTGATGACCCAAAAGGTCTTCTTATGTTTTAGAACTCGAATCTGCATTCTTAAGCCTTAAACATCTCATTTTTACCCTCCTTGATTTGCATTCACAATCCGGGCAGGTTTCTGGAAAAGCTTTTATGCTGAAAACTAATGAAAATAAGAATTTTTGCCTTAAAAGTTGATTTTGGTTGACTTCGGTCAACAGTTTTGGTAAACGGGATCGGATCTGTTCTTTGACGGTCCCAGTAGGTCCGTATCGAATTATGGGACCTGAGCGTATGCCAGGAATAACATTTGGAGGTCCCTATCTTGAGTTATGAATCTTTGATGAAAATTAAAAGTTTGGAAATTATTTGTTTTTAAGAATTGATTGATATTTGGCATTGTTAGTATCGGGTCATTATTTTGGTTTCGAAGCCCGATACAGGTTCATTATGATATTTAGGACATGTCTGTGAAATTTGGTGAGAAACGGAGTTTATTTGACGTGATTCAGAAGTCTAGTTGAGAAAATAGAAAATTTTAAAGTGTTCTTGAGAATTTCATTTGAATTGGTGCTAAGTTTAGAGTTCTAGGTGTTATTTTGGCGATTTGATCGCGAGAGCAGGTCTGTATGATGTTTTTAGACTTGTGTGCATGTTTGGTTTGGAGCCTCGAGGGCTCGGGTGAGTTTCGGATAGGCCTCGAGGGCTCGGGTGAGTTTCTGCAGAATTTGTGTTCTGGCATGTCATTCTTCGCGTTCGCGAAGGTACTCTCGCGAACGCGAAGAGTAAACTGGGTAGCTGAGGACTTCTTCTTCACGAATACAAAATCTTAGTCGTGAACGCGAAGTGATGGGGGCGTTACCCTTCGCGAACGCGATAAGCCCATCCCGAACGCGTAGCGTTAGGCACTGCGGAGGGGGAGCCAACCTTTTCTTCATCGCGAACGCGAGCAATGACTCGCGAACGCGAAGACCAGGGAAGGGTAGCCTATGCGAACACAAGCACTGCCTCGTAAACATGAAGGCTTGGCAGGCCATACACTTTGCGAACACGACAGTGCTCTCGCGAACGGGATAAACACTGTCGCCTAGCACTTAACAAAATCCAAAACGGGATTTTTGCCAAAAAACTCATTTTTTTCTCAAAAACCAAAGGGTGAGGGGCGATTTTGCAAGAGTCATTCCTTTCCCAAATTGTTGGTAAGTAATTCTAAACCATTTTCTTTCAGTTACCCATTGCTTTTCTTGAATTTTTAACCAAAAATCTAGAGTTTTCGTGGTAGAATTAGGGGTTAAGGTAGAAAATAGGGATTTCGGGAATTTGGAGATTTAGGCCTCAATTTGAGGTCGGATTCCAAAACTAATTACATATTCAGGCTCGGGGGTGAATGGGTAAAAAGATTTTGGTCCGAACCTCGGGTTTTGACCAAGCAGGCCCGGGGTTAATTTTTTGACTTTTTGGAGGAAAAATTGAAAAATTTTAATTTATGAAATATAATTGATTCCTTTAGAAATATTTGATATTATTGAGTCATTTTTTAATAGATACGAATGGTTCGGAGTTGAATTCCAAAAGAAAAGTTGTGATTGAGAATTAAGTGGCATTCGGAGCGAGGTAAGTGTTGTGTCTAACCCTGACTTGAGGGAATTAGGAACCTTAGATTATTTGCTAAGTGAAATTCATGTGAGCGGCGTATATGTGAGATGACGAGTACTTATGCGCCGCCAATTTACTTGTTTTCTATGTTTTTCTTATATTGTCTTATTTCTATGTCAAATTGCTACGTGTTATACTGGTGCTATTCAAATTATCGTTCTTATCATGTTTACAGAATTTTCTGGTGATAATTGAGTTTTTATTTCAAAGTTGAGATTGATATTATGAAACCAAATGTTGAAGTAAGGTTTGTACTTGTTATTCTATCTCCCTGTTGTTATTCATGCATTGCATTATGGTAAGGGAGCGTGTTAATGCACGAAGGGTGATGTCGTACCATATTGTGAGTGTTAATGCACGAAGGGTGATGCCGTGCCATATTGTGAGTGTTAATGCACGAAGGGTGATGCCGTGCCATATTGTGAATGTTTACGGAGCTATTGACATCATCAAAATTCCATTCCAGAGTCATTTTCTCAAAAGTCAACTCTCCAGTCAACTCTTTCTATTTAAGCTTCAAATTAAGGATTGTTCTTTTAATTTATATCTCAATCTTCAGTAAATCAAACTCGACCACACCCGCAGGTCATAATACATATTGCGAAGCTGCTCGAGACCTTATGTCACTGAACGGAGCGTAAATTCTTAAAACGACAAGTCGGGTCGCTACAGTGCTTTGGTATGTCCGGCATCTTAAACCTTTTCGGAATTAACTTCGGTGTTGTGCTCGATTTGAATGGCAACTGAATATATTTTTTCGAATCCGGACCCTTCAAAACTGGCGATGCGCCTCGATCTGATCCATTCGGGCGTAAAATTCCTTCGCATTATAATTCATCCGCTCATTCATTTCTCTCATAAATCTCATGAGCTCTGTTTTGAATGGATCATTACTATTATTGTTACCAGATCCACTACCGGTCCCCCTGACACCGTCAAAACAGACCTCTCCCCTCGGGGTGTTATTATCAACTCTTTGAGCCATTTGATCTGTCATCACCTGATCATGTCTTGAAAGGTGGCCCGTGATGACTTTCTGTTGCTCTCTTAGGATTATTACCATTTCCGCAACGTGTTCTTCTTTCGCATCATGGGGAGTTGGCTCCCATACATGTCAGGGGTATCGTCCGCCATGGACCAGAGTTGCCTCATCCCCCTCGTTGCGGGTGTTACTAATTAAATCCTCATGTTAAGGCAGATTTTGATGTCCCTCAACGTTGTGTGCGATGCTGACATCGTTAGCTGACATTTTTGATTTTTTACTAAGGAACAAAGAATCAAACAAGTTAGTAATAAATGCAAGGATCAACTCAATTACGCAACTGTCTAAGCCTCGCGGTGGGCGCCAAATTGTGTACTTGTAAAATAGTACATTTGAATTTGTTATGTGATTTATAGACAAGTGAACTGATTTGATCCAAAATTTATACATAAGCAAGATTAAAAATAAGATGTAGCAATTAAAATCGAAAAAAATGACAAGCCTGGTTTCGGGAGCGATGTCTCCGAAGACAGAAATAAGAACAATGTAAAACACCAAGTGAAGTTATTTTATCTAGCTTGAGAATGGAATGTAGCATAAGTTTTGCCAAGAATTTCGTGTGTTTACAATGGCTGTTGAAACTACTATTTATAGTTATACCTAGAGAAACAAGACCCTAGGATCAAGCCCCTCTTGAAGGACAATAAAGAGGTCATTGATGAATATGTAACGGCTGACCATGAATGCAAATATTCTCTGCAATGACTGCTCATTTAATGCTAGGGAATATTCTTCATTGAATGTCATTCGGTGACAAACATTCAATCCGCTCACGTTGATTGTGCTCCCTTCGGACTCTATCCGATGCCAGTTGCAGTTATTGTTTCCGGTATTATTTATTGTTCGATTTATCTTCTGCCTGTCTTCGGTTTCACGCGTCACGCTATCATTCAATCATTTAATCTAAATCAATTTTATCCTATACACTTATATGTATCCATTTTTGTTTCTTCCAAACCTGTAATAATAATACCCGAATAAATAGTAATAGATGCGATGAAAATCATATCATCTACTATAAATCCGATATTGTTTGTATTCTCATTCAAGTGTTTTTATTATCTTCACACCCAACACAAATGGGCCAGGGGGATAAGGGGGTGAACAGGAAAGTAAGTAAGGTTAGTTGTCTTCTCATTCAAGTATATAATAATAAAATAATAAAATAATAATAATAATAATAATTGAGGTTGTTGGTGAACTTTCTTCCCGGGTCATCGGTTCATCAATTCATTGGTCCCATCTTATTCCAATAATTGTCAGTCTATATCAAACAGAACCATTTTCAATCCTTTGCTATATTTAAACAGGAAATCGGGAAACGATTTAAAGATTCAGTCTTATAAGCCACGTGTTGTATAGGTCAAATAGGAATCAGCAGTACATCATATTCCCTTACGATACCGTCATTTTTTAAATCTCATGTGAACGCAAGATATTAATACAATGAATTATATTTATTAATTCAAAGTTTATTATCAGACATAAATAACTTTAAAAATATAGGAGCTTCCTTTGTCAATCAAATTGCAGCATTAATTATTCATGCACATGCATGCTTTTATAAAAAGAATCTCTTCTTCAAAATCTCTCCGCTTCCTGAAGATATTTCTTTTCATTCTGGTATTTCTAAAGAGCTGCTTGTATGAATTATTTAGAATCAATAATGCAAAATTGCAGCTACCAAAACAGGATAGAAACATGAGTTACGAATTTTAATGATACTGCTAAAAGATTTCATCTAAAGATATCGAAACACCCAGGAGTTATGATTGTTAAAACAAATAATGGCAGTTTCATTGTACGAATAATTTCGTGTTCATGCAAATTGTGAAAACAAATCTCACCCTAAAGAGTGTAATGTAATCGGTCTACCTAACGCAAATATCAAATATTTTTAAATTATGATTATCAATAGATACAACAATTTAACCTGACAAATATGGGCAGATCTATATAAAGGAGAGGGGTGGTATGCCAACCGGACGCTCGGGTAAACCTTCCCCTATTTTCTGGTATTCCACGAAAATATAGTATGTGAGTGGCACCCAAAATTATACGATGGTCAAGGCCAAGATTTTTAGTGTATTCAAATGCCACTTGTCAGCATGCGGCCAAATTGTATTGACATCAAGTTGAATCAACAGATCAAGAGGTATCGTGTGTGTATATATATATATAAATATATGCAATAATTGACACTGCTTGTAAATAATGGCAAAATAAATGTATAAATTTGGCGCATAAGTAAAATTTAGAAACTTAACCACCTCATATCCAAACACGTGTACAAACTAGTAAATAATAACAATATGTCGATACAAAATCTTGTGTATGTGCTACAATAATAACTAATCAGTGTCACCAAAGCCATAACTGCAATTGTACTAATTCCACATTGCTAGTGACCAAACCGTCTCTATATAATTATAGGGACTTATGACCGAATTCAAAAATTATTTGTTTTAGTGTCATTGATTTTCGTCGTCTCCTTGCGGGGGAGGTGTATATAGCCACATGCAACTCAGATTTGATACTCTTTCGTCGATACAAAATCTTGTGTATGTGCTACAATAATAGCCAATCAGTGTCACCAAAGCCATAATTGCAATTGTACTAATGTCACATTGCTAGTGACCAAATCGTCTCTATAGAATGATAGGGACTTAGGACCGAATTCACAAATTATTTGTTTTAGCGTCGTTGATTTTCGTCTCTTTCGTCAAAAAATTACACTGTGTAGCTAGATAAAATTTTTTTAATTTTATGTATATACACTATATACTGACAACTCCTTAGCTTTTTCGTGAGTTTATCTTTTTATATTTTAATCTCCTTAGTAAAACTTTTGACTTCGTCACTCTATATGAATTATCAATCAAAGTCCTCTATGTTTTTTCTTTGTATGTATTCATGTGTCATGAGTGAGGCTTCCACTAGTCATGATAGGTGAGTGTGTATTAATCTTTTGGTAAAATGTTAGGTACAAATAAAATAATCGAAGATAGGATTAATTTTGTATTATACGTACCCACATGAATTGTAATACTTTATATTTCGTTATCATGGTACGGTATATAAAGTAATAGCATATGTAGTGCGATTTTCCTTAGTTCGCGCATCATGTAGAAGTTATAACAAATTATAATAGTTCTATTGGAAGGAAAAAAAAAACAAGAAGAAGAGAGAAACTATTAGTATAAATATAATGACAGGTATAAATGAAGATGTTGGAAGGTGGAATTACAGTATTATATATATTCCACGTGAAATGATACACATAATATTCTCCATAGTAATGCTCGTAACATGGGATCCGATATTTATATTTACATAATATGATAATAGTTATAATGAAAACAAAAAAAGGCTGTAATTTTGATCTTTAGTTTTTCCAGCTTAATATCTTTTAAGATTATTTAGGAAAAGAAAATAATGGGTTATACACATATTTAAGGTTAACCACTTAAACCTTCATACAACAACAACAACAACCCAGTATAATCCCACTAGTGGGGTCTGGGGAGGGTAGTGTGTACGCAGACCTTACCCCTACCCTGGGGTAGAGAGGCTGTTTCCAAAATGACCCTCGGCATCCTTCCCTCCAAGAACTCCCCATCTTGCTCTTGGGGTGACTCGAACTCACAACCTCTTGGTTGGAAGTGAAGGGTGCTTACCATCAGAGCAACCCACCTTGTCGATATATAAAAGAAATCTTAAACCTTCATATATAAAAGAAATCCTACAATTATTATTTTGTGTAGGCTTCCCTTATTCTTTTCCTCAGCGTGTAGGCTTCCCATTATATAGGGTTTTATTCAATGTTTCACTTTGAAATAAATCACAGTGTATCTCTAAGTAAATTAAAATAAATCAAAATGAAATAATTAATTAATATTCTATATATTCTATTAAAAGCATGGCTGACTCAGAAGCTTTGAAACTTGGCTTAGGAAATGTTTTTTTAATTTAAGAATAGTACGTCGGATGTTTTCATTTAATTTCAACTTAAGTACTTTTGAATTATTTCACCACAGTTTATTTTGATTTACTTAATTATAGATTCACTCATCACATTCAGATTAAACGCTTGACTCTCCTATATATAATGCACCAGTACATATTGTCATCTACTAGTGCGGTTATGCCCATGCTAAGCCCGGGCCCAACAGCTATGTGAGCAATAATGTGTAAATGTATATTTGCCGATGGTTATTTAATAGATTAACTGACCTTTAATCGTATCGTACCGAACCGATTGTTAGGTTTCTTTTAATAAAATCGTAGGTTTTTATGTAAATCTATAATCATACCGATAATTAAGATATATTTTTTATTTTATAAAAATAAACCGAAAAAATACTGAACCGTACCAAATAAATTTACATGTTAAAACTATATTTATATATTAAGTTTAAAAATAATAAAACATTAAATTTTTCTTGGGTCTTGGAATTATGAAAATAGTTACAAGCCAACAAGTAATTAAATACAAAATCCTAATTCCCAAACCTATATATTATGCTACTCCTATAAAAACTAAATTTATTTCAGTATATTCACTAGCAAGACACAAGGTATTGTAGCGATTATGAGTAGCAAACTACAATGTATTATGTTTTCTTTAGTTTGATTTAGATTTATCTTTATAAATATTTAATCTTCTATAAACTTTATTCTTGAGTCTCAGTCTCAGCTTGGTTAATATATTTCCACTCGTGTGATTTATATTTTCTTTGTATTAATTACCTTAGTTTTTTTACGCTGATGTAGAACATTGACAGACCTATACTCTAGCTATCTTTCATATTTTCTTAATTCATCACCTTTAAAATGTAAAAATATCTAGAAAGTTTTGCTAAGTCCTATAAAAGTACGTATATTACTGCATTCTACTTCTTATAGTGACCTTTACATGACATTTTAAATAAAAACGAAAATTAATCAAAATGTACCGATACCGAAGAGAAACCTATATGGTTAGGACGGTTTCGAAAAGTCTAATTTTGGTTGTACATAATAGAATGACCGAACAATTGGTATGGTACAAAATTTATAAAATAACCGGTCGAACTGAACCATTGACACCCCTACTAACACTATAATGATACTATTCAGAAAATTTAGTGGGCATTTGCACATAAGAATTGTAATAATTCGAAAAAAGTGAAAAAAAATTTCAATTGAAAATGATATTTGAAAATTAGAGTTGTGTTTGAACACGAATATAATTTTGGGTTGTTTTAGAATTTTTGTGAGTGATCTGCGTGAAAATTTTGGAAAACACAAAATTCCAAAATTCATCTTCAAGTTAAACTTGAAAATTTTATGGCCAAACACTGATTTCGAAAAAAAGTGAAATATTTTTGAAAAAAAGTAAAAAAATTCTTATGGCCAAACGGGCTCATAACTTTACACTTGGAATTAAGCAACAGCATTAATCCGTTGCAAATATTATATGAAGGTAAACGAATTTCTCAATCTACTCATAGTTGCTACCGGTGTTTTAAAAGGCGTGACCATAAGGCGAGGCGTTTTACATATGCCTCAGCGAGGCGTAATCCCCCTAGGTATTTAATTTTTAATATTTTATAAAATAATATAATTACAATAAATATTTATAAACAGGTAAAATTACATAAAATTAAAGAATACTATATATATATATATATATGTATATATATATATATATATATATATGTATATATATATATCGCTCCATACCCACAAAAAAAACTAGTCAAAACAATCTATTATACGCTACTTACAAGTACAAGTAACTTGAGTCTAAAGAATAAAGTTTTCTACATTGAGGAACAAAAAGGATGACTAACCGGCAATTTAAACTTTGAACTTGCTGCTATGAAGGTGAATGAAGTTCTCTTTGTATTTGGCAAAAAAATTGAATATTAGTTGCTTTTTGGGAGATATCAACAGATTAGCGGACAAGATTAAAAATTTGGAAAGACTACGAATTAGGGCTTCAATCAATAAAAAAGGTCTTGACTTTTAAATTTAATGCATTTCAGTTCCTTTTTAAAACTTTTGAGTAATTACCAAGCTCACTTTTGAGATTTTTGGTATTATATGAAGGACTTATTCAACAAATTTATTTTAATTTGAAAAAATCTGTGGGGCTTACGCCTCACAAAAAAATGTCACTTGAACGCTCGGGCGTACGCCTCTTGAGACTTTCGCCCCACACCATCGCCTCGGAGTATATTTGATGTGTCTCGCCCCAGGGCTCGTCCCGAAAACGCCTTTTAAAACAGTGGTCGCTACTAACCCAATTGAAATCCCAAATGCAAAAGGTGAAAATCAGTCTTTGCTGGTGATGAATATTGAGCTAAGAGTGAGTCACATGGCAACTCATCTCATTCATTATTAGTCTTAATTAATTTGTTGCATCTCATCTTTCCAACTCCAGTGCAATGCGTGACATTTTCAAAACCCGAATTTGGTGCATTTAATTTATTTTAAGTAATTACTTATAGCATATGTTTTTATATTAGCCTTGTAATAAAGAATAAAGATATGTCATTATACGAAGTTGCCATCATATAGTGTCTTTAAGAAAATTCTACGCCTTATCAACTTGTTTTTCAAGTTTACCATAGTAAAGGCAACTGAATTTATCCTTACTGAGCAAATTAAATACGATTGTAGAGATTAGGTAAAAGAAAAAAAAAAAGACAATTTAGATTCTACAAAAAGTATTTGAACTAAATCCTGAGGAAAAAGTTATTTTCCTTCAAAATAATTTAATGCAATTCTCAATTTATAATAGTTTAAACTTTCATGCAATCCAATATAGCCCTAAAAATGATGTCTTTTTATATTTAAAATAATTTAATTATAAAATTTCTCTTTTACTCTTAATGAGATGATTTATAACCACAAAAGTAGCTTAGGATTGTTTTAGTCACAACTTTCAAAAGTTTTCTTTTCTTTATGGTGAAAATCATTTACATCTTTCTAACTTTGCTCCCTCCCCCCCCCCCCCCCCCCCACACACACACACTGAGATTAATTTTTTAAATGCCTATTTTAACCTCTATATTATCAATTTTTATCTTTCTTTTAAATTTTTCTTAATATCATTATATTTTTCTCATTTTTGTAATATCTATATGTTAACCGAAAAACGGATAGAGTTGAATTTGTACGTAGTTCTAAGGGTATGTGGTATAACTTGACATAAATCGTAAGAGTAAATAAGAATATCGAATATCGACTATAAGGATGAAAAATAAGCAAAGTTGAAAAGATGATGATTTATGGATTAAGCAAGATGAATCAACCTTATGAAGTTGAAAAAGGATAATTCTTCAATATGAGAGTATATGATATCTGAGTTATAATGTATGCAAAAACTTCCCCCTTTACAAAAATATAGTCATCCCTCTTATAGTGGAGGGATATTACTTTAGATATAATTAAAAATATATAGTGGGGAGCCCATGATAAGTCAGTTTTTCCTTAATTCCCGCCGAGGTTCTTTCCCTTAGTGCGGTTGTAACGGCTCTTGTTTACGAGTTCGATCTTGATCGCACTCTGTATTGGTCGGTTTCCAGTTTTAGAGCTCGATGCGGGTTTGAGCACGATGTTGACTCGGGGCCCAGTATTAGACCGGTATTGGTTGGCCTTTGGCCCTTAAGATTGATTCCACCGTTTCTCATCATAGTTCGATTTGGACCCGAGCTCGATAATGACTTCGAGCTCGGTATTCGACTTGTCCCTAAAACTCGAAGCTCGTTTGTGCCTTCCTCGGATCCCATCTCGGTATTATGAAGACTTTCTTTGGTCCATTATGTTCCCATCTCGATCAATCGTACGAAAGCCGAAATCAATTTATACCGTATACACTATGTTATGAACTTGCCTATATAATAACTAAATTGCATTTTTAAAATAAAAAGGTAATCAAGCATGCGATTTAATGATGTTGAATAATAAAAATGATGAGCGGAATAAAACAAATTACTCATATCAATAATTTTCTTAATAGAACTTAAATTTCCCGAGCGCAAGATGAAGAGTTTGATTAAAAGCAATTACCTAAACTAACTTAGTAAAATTTGACAATGGAAGTACTGACCGAAAGAGTATTTACTTTTATATCTACCTATTCTAAATGACATTCAAGAGAAAAACAGTATGTTTAAGCAATAATCATGTATGCCATTTAGAATTTTTATTTCCTAAATGAAAAATTATTTCTATGCCTTCTTGAATATACTAACCTAGTATGTAGAATTTAGTTTTATTTTTTAAGTGAGCATATCTCTCTTTTTGAATTTAAATTATAATCTTGGCGACATTTGAAAAATATCGTAAAAGTAACGGGTTTTGTTTAGTATTTCAATTTGGTGTATGCACCACTTTACTCTTGTATAGACAGTTAGACATTTATAAGAACTATTCAATCATATAATCAATTAGAACTCTCAAAAGACTTTTCGTTTTTCCCCTTAAAATTGTTGACTTCCATAACCACAAATATGTACACGTGGATGTTTAAATCATTCCAGAAACATAACACTTACAGTTACTTAAATAAGTAGGATAAAAATAATTACAGTTTTACAAAAAAAAAATTGATTTAGAAAATTACTTTTCGGGTATAGATAATGGGTATGTGTAATGAGTATGTGTATTTTTAATTAATTAGGAAATATTTAAAATTAGTCAATAAGACGATAACACGTGTCCCTACGTTTAAATGAGAGATATATTTGAACCCAAAATATAACGACAGACGTATATTTGGACTCATAGTATAACAAATAATAGATATGAATAATATACCAAAATAGAAAGGTATATTTGACCTTTTTCCCTTAATTATATTACTTACATTATATTGGGAGGAAGAAAGTTTATTAACAATCTAAAAGATAAAAAGGGTCATTTCTCCAAAGTGAAACTTCAATGAGTAGATTACCTCATTCTTGTGGGGCCAACAGTAATGAGATAACTTGGCAGGCAAAGTGACACGTTTGGAGGCCATAAACATAAAGTAATGATATATCAAAAGGTGGGCAAATTGGTCTTCACAAACCAAAAATAACTAAAAGTGCTACAGTAGTAATACACAGTGGTCCAATCAAAATAACATAGAGATAGGTAAAATTCAATGCAAACACACCGCCCGACCTGAAGCTCCTCAACTGTCCCTTATATATAAGTAGAAATAGAATATAGAATTTTGGATTCTAGTAATATAGAGAATTTAAGTGTAATACAACAATATAGCTGTTTATATAGTACTACTACTCAATCATATGACGGAGGTGCATATTATAATTTGCACTAATTTTTTTCACAAACATTTGCAATTAACTTGCTCTTGAAGGTTAGCTTCGTCTTTAAAAAAAAACCTAAAAGTACAAATAATTCTAGGTGTTTCTCAAGGCACAAAGGTTTTCCCTAGCTAGTTGCCATCAATGGACACAATAATTGTCCAGCCTAGCAGGGTTATACAATCATCTTTCTTTAGTTTCTCTCTGTCCGCTATTCATATTTGGGCTCGACTAAATTCAAATTTGTGTCGAAAATTTCAATATTGGGGAATAAAGCGCGTTCTAATAAAAAGGCGACTTCATATATCTATGACATCGATTATGGATGAAGACGAGTTTACCACTCCACTGCAATCCGTATTTGTTGGATTATAGGATCATCGTAGATTTCATTTGGTTTCTATTACCGGTGGTGGATCTACATGATTACTTATAGGTGCTCAAACACCCATTATCTTTGACCAGATTTAGTAAATTTATATAGGTAATTATAAAAAAAATTAAGACAAATATTGAGTGAGCACTCACTACTAAATTTTTTTTCCTCGTCTTTCAAAATCTTTATCGTCGAGCACCCATGACTTTAAAATCTTAGATCCGCAACTGTCTATTATCCCACAGCAAAGATAGAAATAGAAGAGAACTCAATTGAATCGCTTCATCCAAAAATTATATGGTACAAATATGATAAAAATAAATAATTTTTTTTGCTATATATATAAAATATTGAACTTGTTATAAATATATTATATTATTGATGTTCATTTAGTACTACGTTAGAAAAAAGCTTCATGAAGAAGCTTATCCATATGGGACTCCGCCGTAAATATGTTTATCTATTTAGTACTTTATTGGAAATAAGCCTCCTGAAGAAACTTATCCTTTCGGTACTCCGCTATGGATAAATATTACCACCGGTAGAAGATTATCTATATCTGGTACAATAGCATCTTACAAGCAGCTTACACAGCAGCTTGCAATAGCAGCTTACAAGCAGCTTGCAGTAGCAGCTTACACAGCAGCTTGCAGTAGCAGCTTACACAGCAACTTCCTTTCTTTTATAAATAGAGGAGTTTTCAGTTCATGATGTACATCAGTTTGAAGTTGAATAATATATCAGTTCTTCTCTATACTTGTCTTTACTTTACAGTCTTTATTTTATAATACGTTATCAGCACGAGACTCTGCCATCTCGAGCAAATACTTTGAAAGTATCAGAGGTACGGACTTTCTTTTTCTAAATAATGTCAAATCTTTCTAAACTTGAGTTTGTAGCCTTGGATATATCAGGCAAAAGCTACATGTCTTGGGTGCTTGATGCTGAAATTCATCTTGATGCGGTGGGTCTCGCAGACACCATCATGGACAAAAATCAAGCATCAAACCAAGACCGTGCCAAAGTAATGATATTCCTACGCCATCACCTTGATGAAGGCTTGAAAATGGAATATCTCACTATTAAAGATCCAGTCATATTGTGGAATAATTTGAAAGATAGTTATGACCACCTGAAGATGGTCATTCTTCCACAGGCACGTTATGATTGGACTCATCTAAGGCTACAAAATTTTAAATCTATCAGTGAGTATAATTCTACTATGTTCAGAATTATTTCCATATTGAAACTATGTGGTGATAATATTACTGATCATGATATGTTGGAGAAAACTTTCACCACTTTTCATGCCTCGAATTTGCTCCTGCAGCAGCAATATCGAGAGATGGGATTCAAAAAGTATTTTGAACTTATCTCCCATCTTCTTGTAGCCGAGCAACATAATAGGCTATTAATGAAAAATCATGAAAGTCGACATACTGGTTTTTGTCCATTCCCTGAAGTGAATGAGACGAACTTCCACCAAGCTAAGCGTGGAAGATGATGTAGCTCCAATCGTGGTCATGGCCGTGATCGGAGAAGAAACTCTAATCATGGTAATAATAATGCACCAAAGAACCCTCCTCACCACCAGCAGTGGAAAAGGAAAGAACAAAAGTATGAAGCGGTGCAACAGCAAAGGCAGAAAATACATGTTATAGATGTGGAGGAAAATGGCATTGGTCACGTACCTGTCGTACGCCAAAGCACCTGGTTGAGCTGTATCAAGCCTCCCTGAAGAAGACGGAGAAAAATGCTGAAACAAATTTTATTTCTGAAGATAATTTAGACTTCATGCATTTGGATGTAGCTGATTACTTTGCACTCCCGGAAGGAGAAACAAGTCATGTGATCGATGATGAATCTGTAAAAATATAAATATTTTAATTTTTATTGTTTGTAATAGATAGTATGGTTATGTAATTGTTGTACATAAATAAAAGTTATGCATTGATAATGATGTTTACTATCGTATTTATTTTGTTTATGTCATTTTGAAGAATATGGATAATCCTCAAATTATGTTTGGATCAAAGACCAATCATGAAGATATTTGTGTAATTGATAGTGGAACAACTCGTGCCATATTAAAAAATCAAAAATACTTTTCTTATTTGCATAAGGAAAAAATAAATGTTTCAACAATTTCTGGTAATATAAGTTTGAGTGAAGGCTCCGGAAGAGCCACTATATTTCTGTCTAAGGGAACAAAACTTATTATAGACAATGCATTATTCTCCTCTAAGTTCCGAAGAAATTTATTGAGTTTTATAGATATCCGCCGAAATGGATATCATGTTGAGATGATAGATGAAATAAGTATGGAATATCTTTGTATTACAAAGAATATTTCTGACCAGAAGTAGATTGTAGAAAAGTTACCAACTCTATCTTCTGGTTTATACTATTCAAAGATTAGTACAGTTGAAGCACACTCTATCGTAAACCAGAAGTTTACTGATTCAAATTATTTTCTGCTTTGGCATGGCCGTTTGGGCCATCCCGGATCAATAATGATGAGATGAATTACTGAAAATTCGAGTGGGCACCCTTTAAAAAGCCTGAAGATTCTTACAAATAATAAATTTTCTTGTGATGCTTGTTATCAAGGCAAAATGATCACTACACCATCACCAATGAAGGATGGCATTGAATACCCTGCCTTTTTAGAGCGTATACATGAGAATATATGTGGACTTATTCACCCACCAAGTTGATTGTTTAGATATTTTATGGTCCTAATAGATGCATCTTTAAGATGGTCTCATGTGTGCCTACTATCATCTCGCAACCTGGAGTTTGCAAAGCTAATAGCCCAAATAATTCAATTAAGGGCACAATTCTCAGATTATCCTATAAAGACTATTCTTCTTGATAATGCTGAAGAATTCTCATCTCAAACTTTTGATGATTATTGTCTATCAGTTGGGATAAAAGTTGAACATCTTGTAGCTTATGTTCATACTCAAAATGGCCTTGCAGAGTCCTTTATTAAATGCCTGCAATTGATAACAAGACCACTACTTATGAAAATAAAATTGCCCACTACTGTTTGGGGCTATGCTATCTTGCATGCAGCATCACTTATCCATCTCAGACCGACACATTATAATAAATATTCTCCGTTACAATTAGTTTTTGATCATAAACCAGATATTGCCCATCTATGAATTTTTAGATGTGCTGTATATGTGTCAGTAGAACCACCACAACGCAGTAAAATGTGCCCACAGAGAAGGTTAAGAATATATGTTGGGTTTGAATCACCATTTATTATTCGCTATCTTGAACCATTGACGAAAGATTTATTTACTGCTCGATTTACAGATTGTTGGTTTGATGAAATAAATTTCCCATAATTATGAGGAGAGAAAAAGTAAATCAAAAGAGAAATTGTGTGAAAAGTTTTGTCGTTATCTCATTTTGATCCACGTACCCCTATATGTAATCAGGAGGTCAAGAAGATCATTCATTTACAAAATATAGCAAATCAAATGCCAGGCGCATTTACTGATTTGAATAGGATAACTAAGTCATATATCCCTGCAGAGAATGTGCCTATCCGAATTGATGTCCCAGCAGGACCATTTACTAGCATGAGAGCTAGTGAACTTAAAGAACGCCTGAAGCGTGGTAGGCCTTTGGGTTCTAAGGATCAAAATACTCGAAAAAGAAAATCGACAAATGATAACGATACTATGAAGGGATCTCCTGAAGAGACCCAAGATCTGATTAGTTCTGAGATTCCTGAAAAAATCAATGAACACAAGACTCAAGTGAGCGAGGAACTTTTAATAAGTTCTACTGGTGATGGGATTAATTTAAATCGATCTGAAATAGTGGTAGATAATATTTTTGCATATAATATTGCACTTAACATTATGGAAGATAGTGAGGATTTTGAACCCCGATCTGTCGAAGAATGTCGACAAAGATCTGATTGGCGAAAATGGTAAGGGGCAATTCAATCAGAATTGAACGCACCTACTAAAAGAGAGGTCTTTGGACCAGTAGTCCAAACATCTGTTGGTATAAAATCAGTTGGTCATAAATGGGTTTGTGTGCAAAAAAGGAATGACAAAAATGAAGTTGAAAGGTACAAGGCTTGCCTTGTCACACAAGGATTCTCACAACGACATGGAATCGATTATGAAGAAACATATTCACCCGGTATGGATGCCATAACATTTCGATATCTCATCAGTTTAGTCTTACGTGAAAGACTTGAAATACATCTAATGGATGTGGTTACAACTTATCTGTACTGGTCACCTGATAATGAAATTTACATGAAAATCCCTGAAGGATTAATAATGCATGAAGCATATTCAAAATCTCGAAAAATATACTCAATCAGATTACAAAAATCTTTGTACGATTTAAAGCAATCTAGGCGCATGTGATATAATTGTCTCAGTGAATATTTGCTGAAAGAGGGTTATATAAATGATGTTATTTGTCCATGTATTTTTATAAAGAAAATGACATCTGAATTTGTTATACTTGCTGTTTATGTTGATGACATAAATCTTGTTGGAACTCCAGAAGAGCTCCAAAAGGCAATTGAATATCTTAAGAAAGAATTTGAGATGAAAGATCTTGGAAATACAAAACTTTGACTTGGTATGCAAATTGAACGTTTAGTAGACAGGATCTTTACCCATCAATCTACATATACAGAAAGGGTCTTAAAATGCTTTTACATGGACAAAGTACACCCATTGAGTACACTAATAGTTGTTCGATCACTTGAAGTGAATAAAGATTTGTTCCGACTTCCAGAAGAGGATGAGGAACTCCTTCATCCCGAAGTACCATATCTCAGTGCAATTGGTGCACTAATGTATCTTGTTAATGTTACAAGGCCTGACATAGCATTTTTTTTGTTAATTTACTAGCAAGATATAGTTCTTCTCATACACAGAGATATTGGAATGAGATTAAGTATATATTGCGATATTTAAAGGGAACTCTTGATATGAGTTTATTTTATGCTAACAAAGATAGTGCAGAACTTGTTGGTTATGCAGATGTAGGTTATTTATCTGATCCCCCTAAAGCTAGATCTCAAACCGGATACATGTTTATATGTGGAGGTACTATCATATCATGACGCTCCACAAAGCAATCTATTGTTGCTACTTCTTCAAATCATGCTGAGATAATAGCTATTCATGAAACAAGTAGGGAATGCGTATGGTTGAGATCAATAATTCATTTTATTCGAGAAAAATATGGTTTGGAATGTGAAAAAAGACCCACAATTTTATACGAAGACAATGATGCATGCATAGCCCAATTAAAAGGAAGATTTATAAAAGGAGATAGAATGAAATATATTTCACCAAAATTATTCTGCACACACGATCTTCAGAAAAATGGTGACATTAATGTGCAACAAATCCGTTCAATTGATAATCCGGCAGATTTATTCACTAAATCTTTGCCAACTTCAACTTTTGACAAGATGGTATACAAGATTAGAATGCAAAGACTCAAATATTTGAAACAAGGTTTTCATCAGGAGGAGTAAAATACGCAATGTACTCTTTTTTTCCTTACTAAGATTTTTTTCCATAGGGTTTTCCGTATAAGGTTTTTAATGAGGCAGCTAGCAATGCATATTACTAAATATGTGTACTCTTTTTGCTTCACTAAGTTTTTTTTCCCACGGGGGTTTTCCTAGTAAAGTTTTAATGAGACACATTATCTTTTAATGAACATCCAAGAGAAAGTGTTATAAATATATTATATTATGGATGTTCATTTAGTACTCTGTTAGAAAGAAGCTTCCTCAAGAAGCTTATCCATATGGGACTCCGCCGTAAATATGTTTATCTATTTAGTACTTTATTGGAAATAAGCCTCTTGAAAAAGCTTATCCTTTCGGTACTCCGTTATAGATAAATATTACCACCGGTAGAAGATTATCTATATCTGGTACAATAGCATCTTACAAGCAGCTTGCTTTAGCAGCTTACACAACAATTTGAGCAGCTTACACAGCAGCTTGCAGTAGCAGCTTACAAGTAGCTTACACAGCAGCTTGCAGTAGCAGTTTACACAACAACTTCATTTCTTCTATAAATAGATGAGTTTTTAATTCATTATATACATCTGGGTGGGTTGCTCTGATGGTAAGCACCCTCCACTTCCAACCAAGAGGTTGTGAGTTCGAGTCATCTCAAGAGCAAGGTGGGGGAGTTCTTGGAGGGAAGGATGCCGAGGGTCATTTGGAAACAGCCTCTCTACCCCAGGGTAGGGGTAAGGTCTGCGTATACACTACCCTCCCCAGACCCCACTAGTGGGATTATACTGGGTTGTTGTTGTTGTTGTTGTTGTTGTATATACATCTGTCTGAAATTGAATAATATATCAGTTTCTATATCTTTACTTTACTATCTTTATTTAACACGATAAGCCTTAATATAAAAGATTCTCAATATCATATTTGCATTTTTCCAAATCCCACTACTAATACGCGACTACTGATTAGTCGGCTTTTATGTTAAAAAAAGTATATATATTTCCATCACTATTGCACAACTACTAATTAGTTGGCTTTTTATGTTAAAAAAATTATTGCACTCTCCCAAAACCCAAAAGAAATAAATAAAAAATAAAAAATAAAAAAATTGCAGATGCAAAACGTAGTATATCAGGACGCTAACACCACGCCTATTTAAGGTCAGACTAGAGCTGGCAATAATATTTCTCTCCTACCTTTTGGAGTCTCACTCTATTCTTTCTCGAGTGGGATTTAATTTTATATTTTGAGTTTATGAGTTCTGAATTTTAATATTTTAAATTGATAAAGTAGGATTTTTAATACAAATATAAGTTTTGGGAAGAACTATAACTCCGCCTCAGCATCAAACCCATGCTTAATTCCAGGTTTTGCTCCTTCGCCGCCTTTCTTTCATTTATTTATTTTTTAAGTTAATTCTCTTGCCAATGCCTCTGTGTTAAATTTTTGTATTCAATCAGTCTCCTTCTACCTTTGTATTTTCTTTTGTTTTTTTGGGTTGGTTGATTGTGTGAATTGTGTGAAATTACGACGAATTCTGATGCATTGGACTTATCGTTTTGCTGTAATTAAGAAGTTTTTATGAAGATTTCGTTCTCTCTTAATTATTCATTTATTATTAATTTCATGTTTGTGATTTTCTCAAGTATTAATTCACTGTTGATTTATCAGTCTTCTCTAGCAATGGTTATATGCATGAAAAAGAAGCAGATATAATAGACACCTAATATAAGTTTAAGTTTCAGGCACAAACAATATAAAAGTGTTTACTCAACCAGATTTTAGATTACTTATGAAGCGATTCCATGTGAATTTTTATGATAAAAATATATAGATAATTTAATAAAAATAAAATAATCTGCTGTTATGGATTAAAATTCATTCATAATGAAATATATCAATTTGTTTTAAAGTGTATATATATATATATATATATATATATATATATATATATATATATATATATATATAGAGAGAGAGAGAGAGAGAGAGAGAGAGAGATAGATATATATAACTTAAGTTCTACTTATCTTTATAACTTGTTTGACCAAGCTTTTTTTTGAAACAAAAGTGCAAATATTCCAAAATTAAGGTGTTTGCCCAATCTTTTGATAGAAGGAAAAAAGTTACTATTGAGTAAAAGCAGAAGCAATTTTTTAGAAGCAAAAACAAAAGTAATCATTTTTGAAAAAATACACTTGAAAACGCTTTTTAAAAGCTTGATCAAATTTTAATTGTTGTTCAAAAGTGTATTTCAAATTAATTAATCAAATACAAACTCTTTCTCAACAAAAGTATTTTTTTTTTAAAAGCACTTTTAAAAAAATATTTTTCGATAAAAATAAATTATTTTAAAAGCTTGGTCAAATACGCTATTATAAAGTTACTTGAAATAGCTTTAATCGTTGAGTTTTCATTCCTTTTTTTTTTTCCCTAATGAGTGCTCTTGCACATGAAAATGAGTTGTCAATATACGTACTAATTATGTTTGTTTTTTTAATGTCTTCTTTGAGATTAACTTGGTTGACCGCACATGAACTAGATTAATTTTAGTATAATAGAAATACTAAATTAATAACATCTTGCTATAAAAATGTTTGACTTAAGTTCACTTTGTTTTGTTGTAATTAATCGCATAACTTCCGGAAAAGGCAAATATCTTCTATGATCTTGAATCTTGCTGTCAAGTTTCATTACCATTAATTTCATTTCTTCTACAAGTTTCCCCTTCTTTTGGGTGGTCTTTTTGTGCTTTTTTTATAAATTGGGACACCATAACAGCTGCTAGTTAACTCTGTCCATTGAAGTTTTGAGTTTGAGAAATAAAAAGAAATCTAGGTCGACCTTGTAATCTTCCAATCACTTCATTGTCCATTGGGTTACATCCAGAGAGATAAGTTATAGTGATAACTATCACCAAAGCCAGGACTATGAGTTCGTGGAAACTTCTTAGCTTGTGTGATTGGCTCAGGGGCAGACTATGAGTTCATCTGAATTTATAACTTTCGACAAGGAGCATAGAATATACGTAAAAATCTATTGAAATTTCAGTAAATAATAGATCTCAACCCATAATTTTAACAGTATAATAAATTTAATGCTGAAATATTTATGTTACTTTTTGTTGTTGTTGTTGGTTAACTCTTTTGTTTTAGGAGAGGCTGGGCTTTCGTGCTCTGATTAAGGTCACAAATTTATTGAATTTCTTCACACTTTTAGTTTCTTGTTGTATCTGACAGCTAAGGCATGAAATTGGTACTGGTAGGTTAATATTTTGGTATTTTTAAGTTAAAAATGTGTTTGAAAAGTAACAACAACAACAATATACCCGGTGTAATCTCATAAATAGAGTTTGGAGAGGATAGTGTGTACGCAGATCTTATCCCTACCTTATAAAGTTAGAAATATTGTGTTTCCGATAGACCCTCGGCTCAAGAAATTCCTAGTAATAAGTTTCATTAACAAATCTTTTCTCAATATAAGAACCTATATTCAAGCAGAAATCAGATCTTCAACTTTCAAATACTCGGTCAAATAAAATAATTTCAGAAAAACGGATGATTTCCAAACTAAATCACAAATAAAATAAGTTTTGAAAAGCGAACTTCTGCACATGCGATATGTTTTTTTTTTTTTTCTTTTTAACACCTTCCTAATTAGGAGAATCTATAATATTTTCATACTTTCTTTTCAGTTGAACCCAAAAATTAATAATTATGAGTAAATGTATTTTTACCGACTGAACAACCACTTAGCGATATCTTGAGTTGGCAATAAAGCAAAACAATATTGTAGTAAGAAAGATGGTTGGTATAGACTCTAGTGCGTGACATAGACAGGTATGACATTTATATCATTATGAACTACAAGTATGGACCCTCACCTTCATTATTGGTTCCAACTGATGTTGTGACTTCTACTACTGTATCAATTGTTACCTGAGTAGATAGAAGGTAGAATTTATGAGTTTTCAATTCTAAAAACGAGAAGTAATACGTTTAGCCGCTCTGCCAAAAATATTTACATCAGTCCAATATATATAAATATACATTAATCACTACAAACAAAAATTACACACAAAACTGCTACTAATAAATTTGAATTTGCTTTTATATATACGCACCTACGAAAAGGATCCTATTGCAGACGAAACGAGAGTTCTACGTATATCTTCTTGGCGCATATAGGCGGATCTATGACGAGTTCAATGAATTCAACTGAATTTTTTTTCTTATTTGAACTATGTATACATATAAAAAGAGAAAAATTAAGATGTATACATCTGATAATCGTTGATCACACTCATTCTGAATCTGCTGATTTTATATTTTTCTTCTTTAATTTTGAGTTCTTGCTATTCCATATATGAACTCACTTTGTCTTGGTTTTTCTTGTTACCGGCTCTTTCAGGATGTTTTGAGACAATCTACTAGAGTTTACAAGTAGTATCAAATTGTGCAAAAAGGAGTTACAGCTCTTTTTAACTACAATTAATTTTGTTGAGATTTAATTAGAGAAAAGAATATCAAGAATAAAGATGGGGTTTTGGACATTATTTGAGGTGGCATCCATGCCAATATTGCAAGTACTTCTCATAAGTATTTTAGGTGCTTTAATGGCCACTGATTATCTCAAGCTTCTTCACTCTGATGCCCGAAGATCTCTTAATAAAGTAAGAATTTTCTTTATTTTCTAAGTATTAATTTTATTTTATATTTATTTATGGAATATGTACATGCATTGGCTTCCTATTTACTACTTACTTTACTATATCATCAATTTCTTAATTTTATATACATTCAAATCTCTCTATAACAGTCTCATATATTTTCATATTTTTGGATGTTATTGTGTAGTGTTGTTGTAGAGAACATATATTATAATATAATATAAAAAATTAGTTCCAAAGAAAACTTGACAATTATAGTGAAGTGTTGTTATAAAAGGTAGCTGTTATAAAAAGGTCTGACTGTATTTTATATGTGTCGATGTAGATAGTGTTCGTGATATTTACGCCTTCCTTAATGTTTGCAAGTTTGGCAAAGACTGTCACCTTGGACGACATTATCTCATGGTACGTACTAACAAATTTGAACTTTTAATTCAATATTAATATTATTCCTTTGGTGATCATGTTTAAGACTAGTCAAAAAGCAAGGTTTGATATTAATACACTAAAGTTCTTAATTAATTATTGTGCGTCAGGTGGTTTATGCCCATTAATATTGGGCTAACATTTCTAGTTGGAGGAATTCTTGGATGGTTAGTTGTGAAAATACTGAAGCCAGAGCTACATTTAGAGGGACTCATTATTGCTACATGCTCAGCAGGTACACATTTGTCAATTTATTGGCAACTTCTTCCACCGCAAAAGAATTAGTTACGCTAAATCGCTTGTAGCTAACAGAAGTTTTTGATAATTTATCGCTAAATAGGATTAACAATGGATTTTTCTTTTTTTAGTAGTGTTCTAGCTCTTTCTTATACCATTTACCTTTATATTTTACCAGTTTCTCATCTAATAATTTATTATTTTCAAACAGGTAATTTGGGAAACCTTCTTTTGATAGTAATTCCAGCAATTTGCAAGGAGAAAGGTAGCCCGTTTGGTGATCATGGAATTTGTGCTTCTGTTGGTCTCTCTTATGCCTCTTTCTCTATGGCAGTAAGTTCTTATAATAGACTTTTTTTTCTTGGATTATTAATTTCACGTTTGGTCACTTTATTTTTCTAACCAAAATAATTCTTTTATCATATTAAAGAAACTACATTTTAAACTTTATCCAATATAACAGTAAAGTCATCCAACTATCTTTTTCCCACACTAATGTAACTAAACTATATATGTCAATTATTTTAATGTGATAATAAAAAGAGTTTTATAACTTTAATATTTATTTATTTATTTTAATATGACAAGAAATAGTATTATAATTGTACTGTTATGATGAATAAAGTTTTATGACAATACGTAAAATTCATGCATTTATGGTCTGCAAATCAGTTATTTCTAATTCTATAACCATTAATTTTCTTGATTTTGAAGGTTGGCGGTTTCTACATATGGACTTACACATATCACCTAATAAGAAGCTCATCTGTGAAATTTAAAGCACTAAAAGCAGCTGAGGAAGATGCCTCAAAGAAACCAAATAAGGATTTTGATGCAAGTGAGAAATCTCACCTTCTTGAAGGAGTTGCGCAAGATGATCTTGTTGTTAGCATTTCACCAACAAAATATGACCCTGAAAATCAAACTGTAAAGTTCCCTTCTTTATTTTCGTTAATTTTACTTATCCACTATAACAGTAAAGTCGTTAAGCAAGCAATTGAAAGGAAGATTGAATCCTCATAATAATAGAATCACTAAATTTTAATCTCTTTAACGACAAAATCTACCCATCAAGGTGATTTTACTAGTAAAATATTGTGACTTTACTGTTATAATATGTAAAGTTAAACTATAATGTGACAAAACATTATTTGTATACTGTTATAGTGGGTGAAATACAATTACTTTTATGTAGCTCAAAATGATTTTGTGATTTTATTGTCATAGTGATTAAAGTTCAGAACGGAAGTCTTGGAGCTACTGTAAAGTTGTTTCCGTATGACCTATAGGTCACGGGTTCGAGCCATAGAAGCAGTCACTAATGCTTGCATTAGGGTAGACTGTCACTAATGCTTGTATTAGGGTAGACTGTATAAATCACACTCCTTGGCGTGCCGACCTTCTCCGGACCCTGCGTGAACACGGGATACTTTGTACACCGAGCTGTCTTTTTTCAGTGATTAAAGTTCAGTAATCATAATGAAATTAAAAGAAAAAAGCATATTTCTAATTCATCAATCAATGTAACTTGCAGAAAACATGTGAAAAAGCAGACATAGAACCAAAGAAGGTGGAAGTATTATCATGGAGTAAATTTTTGCACAAAATTGTGGAGGAGCTATTGGCACCTCCAACAGTTGCAGCAGTAAGTTCTGTTTTTTGTTATAGTGTTTTTAATTTTCATTTGGAGTGTTCCTACAACGATGAATAAAAAATAATAATTACTCTTTTCATTTCATTTCTTGGTAAAATCCAGATTATTGGACTTATATTTGGTTCAGTAACATGGCTGAAAAACCTGATTATTGGTAGTGCTGCTCCCCTTAGAGTTATCCAAGACTCTGTCAAATTACTTGGGTATGTTTCAATCTCCATTCTTTTATTCAAGTTGATAAAATCAAATATTTTACTCTGGCA
Source organism: Nicotiana otophora (assembly GCA_000715115.1). Taxonomy (NCBI): domain Eukaryota; kingdom Viridiplantae; phylum Streptophyta; class Magnoliopsida; order Solanales; family Solanaceae; genus Nicotiana; species Nicotiana otophora. The sequence goes on along the minus strand of AWOL01S0083832.1, from coordinate 38,039 downwards.
AGAATTAACCTAAATAACTGTCCTTACAACCACTTAAACTAAAACTAAATAACTCATATGTAATATATGTATAACTCATATGTAATATATGTATAATCAGGTATAATCAGTGTATAAATTATGTATACTGGATAAAAAATGGCAAATTGGGCGAGCTAAAAGGGTAGCCCGGTGCACTAAGCTCCCGCTATGCGCAGAGTCCGGAAAAGGGCCGGACCACAAGGATTTTTTGTACGCAGTCTTATCCTGCATTTCTGCGAGAAGTTGTTTTCATGACTTGAACCGTGTGACCTCTCTAATGTGATTTACATTTTAAATAAGATTAATAGTAATTAATATTCAAACTCTTGCTTTATTACATTCTTGTTTTCTGTGAAATTGACATCTCACCTTCCTCTCAATGCAGGGATGGGACCATTCCATGTATCACTCTTATACTAGGAGGAAACCTCACCCAAGGTAATACTGATGTCATTTCTTTCCTGATGCTTAACTGAAAGTAATGATATTTTAGCTAGCATTTTTATGAGGTAGTCATATCGTAGGAATATCTCTTAGGAGTATATAATTTGTACTATAAGTCTTAAGAGTTTAACTTGTATACACTGGCGACTTCAAGCATAAAGCATTTGAAGGGGAACTTTGGTGTAACTTGTAAAGTTGCGTACGATAGACCCTTGTGATCCCGCCTTTCTCCAGACCCTCCGCACAACGGGAGCTTAGTGCACCAGACTGTCTTTATTTTAACATGTTTTACCAAGTAACATGTCATTATTTTCAGGTTACTAATCTAACCATTTATGGATGGTTATATATTATTATCTTTTAGGTGACTTGATAGTGTAAAAGATCCTTCACACTGTCAGTGGATAAAATTTAAAGCTCGTTAGTGTTTTAACTTATACACTAAGGGTGGCAGTTTGAACTCAAATCCATTTGACCCGTCCAACCCGTTCAAGGTTGGGTCGGTCATTGACCCGTCCATTTGTTAAACTCAGTCCATCTTGACCCAGCGCATCTTAGCCCATTTAAAGTTGGGCTGATTTTTAGCCCAAATTGAACAATGAGCAACTTTACTAAAATATCTTTAAAATAATTATTTTTTGCTTAATATGTCATATATGACCATAACAAAAGGAAAAAATATTTATTTTATAAGTAAATAGTTCAGAAGAAAATAATATACATTAATTAAAGCTTGATAAGAGTTTGGTGGGTTAGGCTACGACCCAAATTTTAGCCCATCTTGACATAGTCCATCTCATCCCAAGTAACTTTTGACCAGCTCATTTATTGACTAAGCCTATTTTGACCCGCCTAAAATCAGTCCAACCCGTCCATTTGACACCCGCAGACTATATTAACAATATAAGTAATTCTTACATTATCGGTGTATCGTAACATATTGTAACATGTAACCTGCCTTAGTTTCTATGTTACTAATCCATTTTTTTTATGAACAATTACGTATAGTTATCTTTTAAACAATATGATAATCTAAAAATATTTTACATTGTCTTGTCCTAGTTCTCAGATCTTTCTTTTGAGACAGTGAAGTTAACTTCTGCATTGCCAACTTGACAGGATTGAGGAAGGCAAAAGTGAAACCAATGATCATAATAACAGTTGTATGTGTGCGGTATATATTCAGTCCTCTAGTAGGAATTCTAGTTCTTAAAGCAGCTGGCAAACTAGGATTTCTTGCAGCAGATCCCCTTTACAAATTTGTGTTAATGATTCAATACACATTGCCACCCGCCATGAATATCGGTACACTTTAAATGCTCTTAATTCGTATAAATTTAACATGTTGTAGCAAGTTATCTGTCTTATTTTCGACTAACTGTTGAGAACGATGAACTGATATATTATGATTATGGCGATATATATACTGGTGCAGGAACAATGACGCAATTATTTGACGTAGCACAAGAAGAGTGTTCAGTCCTTTTCTTGTGGACTTATTTGGTTGCAGCATTTGCACTCACTATTTGGTCCACTGTATTCATGTGGCTCTTGTCCTAATTAATGTCACAAGATCGAAGACGAAGATGAAAACAGATCCCTTTTGTTCCCCTCTTGCAAAAATGGGGTGCTTTGAAGTAATTTTCATATTATCATATACATCTAAATGTGGGTAAAAAATGTGAAATATACCATATGGAACTAGGTATTAGAAATATTTCATCCATTCATAGATATAGTGCTAGTGTGTGCTATAATTCTTTTTGTTTTTTTCCCTCCTTATTTTTGATTTTAGCTTCGATTTTTTGTCAAGTAATATGTCTCCTTTCAGATTGTGCTTATATGGATGGAAAATATATATATAGCCATTATTTTTCATTTGGATTGTCCTTTGTACATTTGCTTCCTGACCAAATAGAGTATGTGGAAGAAGAACGAAAATTGTTGAAAGAAAAATCAACCAAAATCATCAAACTTGGAATCAGCGGTTTAACCCAACAATTAATATGAGATTGAATACATCCACAATGCAACCCACTGATTAAAGGAGTACTATTTAACAGCAAGTCCCCCTTTCTAAATAGCTTTGACTCACACTTCTATATGTTCATAAATTAATTATATATATATAAATATAGAAATTTTAAATCAAATAACCTAAATGGCCAGTTTTCTGATAGAATTTGATACTAGTATATGCGTTGTTAATTTTTATTTTGTGCTTCACACGACTGACACTAGTTGTGTGAGGCCTCTTTTTGTCTCAAATTATTAACTTTCATCATATTATGTTGGAACTCCATCTCAATATGAAATTTCAGCACATTATGCTGGAATCTCATATATAAAAAATTTGAACTCCAGCATATTATGCTGGAGTTTTTTCGGACTTTTAAGGATGCTTTTGTCATATTTTATCTTTATATGAACAAGCGACTAAATTTCAATTATTTTTGAAATTGTGACTATTTTTCAATTATCAATTGTACATCTGGTTATTTCTGATTTTTCTTTCCTAGATCAACATTACTAAATATTTCAGGTCCACTATTGTGTTGGGCTACTATGGCCCAAAAATACTTCTGATATGATATGATATTGTTCGTTTTGGGCCAAGCCTATACGGTTTTTTTCGAAAAGTCTTACACTATTAAGGGTTAGTTTGGTATGATGGATAAGAAAAAATAATCCTCGGATAAAAATTTTGTATTGTTTTATCCCTTATTTGGTTGCTAATCTTAGGATAAGCTATCTCAAGATTAAAAATAGTACTGAGATAACTTATACCTGCTAGAGAGTGGAATAGTAATCTCATGATAAAGCAGTAAAATTGACCAAGTTTAATACAACATACCAAATAATCAATAAGAAATAATATAGGATAACAAATTCCAACATAACTAATCACAACATAACTTGTCTTCAAACCAAACAACCCCTAAGAGTATCCAACTCCTTATAATTAGCTTATTTTTCTTTTCTACTTTCTATGTAAGACTTTGTTCACACACCCGTCACATTGAAATCTCTATTGAGCTTTCTAGTTAATCTTCTATTGTTGCTTATCTACCAATCAATCACTTTTTTTTATCACCAGATGTAATAACTAAGAGGTTTGCAATTATCATATGAATCCAAGAGAGAGAACCCACTGCATGAGTACTAATGGGCCTGGGCTTAACCATCACAACTAAAGCCCAATCAATACCTACCTTAGGCCCGTAAAAATTCACTTGTTGAAATATAACAGACATTTGCATAAAATAGTTTAAAATAGAAGATTTTTCAGAAATCACTATTGTTTAGTGACTATTAACTTCCTATAGCTATCATATACATAATTATTTTCTATAGCTACTATTCAGTTGTTACGGTAGTGTATTTACATGTATTCGCACTGATGTATTTATGAATACAACAGCAAAAAGCGCCTAAAATCAGGGCAATCTAGTTGTACGCGCATGTATTCACATGTATTCGCACCATGTATTCATGAATACAACAGTAAAAAAATACCTAAAATCAAGGCAGTCCAGTTGTACGCGCATGTATTCACATGTATTCGCGTTGCTGTATTCATGAATACAGCAGTAAAAAACGCCTAAAATTAGGGCAGTCCAGCTGTACGCGCATGTATTCACATGTATTCGCACCATGTATTCATGAATACAACAGTAAAAAAATACCTAAAATCAAGGCAGTCCAGTTGTACGCGCATGTATTCACATGTATTCGCGTTGCTGTATTCATGAATACAGCAGTAAAAAACGCCTAAAATTAGGGCAGTCCAGCTGTACGCGCATGTATTCACGTCATGTATTCATGAATACAACAGTAAAAAGCGCCTAAAATCAGGGCAGTCCAGTTGTACGCGCATGTATTCACATGTATTTGCGTTGCTGTATTCATGAATACAGTTGTACGCGCATGTATTCACATGTATTCGCGTCATGTATTCATGAATACAGTAACGGCAATCCCTTAAAAATAGGTATGTCCAGTTGTCTAAGAGAGAAGAAAAACATAAATAGCGTATTTCATGCCTTATTTCATGTATATACCATAAAATACTTATTTTGCTATAAAATATAAAAGGTAGCTGTAGAAAATAATATTTTAAAATGATTTTAGTTTATAATAAATAGGATGTATACCTTTGCTATAGGTAAAATTTTCTTTAAAATAGCCGGTTGTTCATTAAAAATAGGGAAAATGACACTAAACGAATTTTAAGAAAAACTCTTTTAATATGTGCAGTGAGCATTTAGCATGTTTAATTCTGTTGAAGCATATTGAATTTACTATCATTTGCTGATGTTTTGTCAGATTTATTGATTATTAACATGCCCATTTTGAAGAACTAGCTAGCTGAATCTGTTATTGCGTACTTCAACTAATTATTAAAATCGCCTAGAATAATTATGTTTATCAAAATTTAAACTGATAAAAATAATCATCTTGCATTTTTGGCGATATTGGTATTTGACACTTGAAATACACCTTGCCAATCAATGTAAATTCTTTTCTTAATCGCCGACGAAATTCTACAGGTAAAAGGGAAAGATCTCTATTCATTCACAAACGAGAAAGAAATCTTTACTTAAGAGTTGCAACAACCTTACCCACCACAAAAGTAGATAAGAATAAAAAATAGAACCAACAAGAAAATAACTAAATTAAAGTTGGTTTTCCATTTTCACGTTACCAGACATCATGGTAATTATCACTCTTCATTATAATTTAGTAGGTTTTTTAAAATAATAGTGATGTCCGCGTCAGAAAAAAAAAGACTTATGATTCAAGAATATTTAAATAAATGAAGTAAAACATTTCCCCTTTTCTTGTATTTTTAAGGATACATACGGTCAAACTTCCTGATAACAATCATATCATCTATAACATTACTTCATTATAATGGTCAAAATTATTTTTTTAACCAATTTCTTATATTATGTTAAAATGTATGTTCTTTATAATAGCACTTTGCTATAACAATCAAAAATAAAAGTTGTGTGGTACTACTACATCATAGATTGAGACAGCTTATTTTTTTCTTAATCCATCGGCGGGGTCGAAACAAATGACACTATTATAAGGGAGATAAAAGCTCGTGGGGTACTACTACATCATAGATAGAGACTGCTTATTTTTTATTAGTCCATCTGTTGATGAATTCTGTAATGAAGGGGACTTCCAAATATTATTGATGTTCCTTTTTCCACATGCTAGAAAGAGATATTATTTCTCATTACCATACATGGGCCCATATTCATTATGCATCTTTATCAACAACAAAAAAAAAATGTTTAGGATAGAAGGCAACAACGTTTGCCGTGTAAGTAGCCAACTCCTTTCCGCCGCGAAGTTAGAAATTTTTTTAAAGGTATTTAAATTTAAAAGAAGTAAAAAATAATCATGACAAATGGTGTTTAATATGTGTTATATACCTTTAAAACGTAATATTTTACTTATATATACAGTGTAATTTTTTCACGAAGGATAATCAGTTTACCACCCTTGTGACCATGTGGCTTCGCCACTACTTCCCACTCGAGACACATGATAATTAACTAAGTAGGGATTCCATTATGTTTTTTTAATAATTGTGATATTCGGTTTAGTTTATATATATTTTAAGAAGTATTAAGTAATTTTATCCATTAAGATTTTTTATATATGGGAAGAAATTGCTAATATTTTATTTTTTGTTGAAATTTGAACCAAAACCTCATAATTTTTAATCCGGATATTTTACAAAGAGATTTTGGTTGAACGAAAATTTGGTTGACATAGAAATAATACCAAGTGTCAACCAATTAATTTCCAAAATTAAACACTTGATAAGTAATGGAGGTGTCACATTGACACGTTTCTTTCTTTCATTTGGAGATACTTTTCGTACCAAAAAATAGTCAAGGATGAAAAAGGGGTAGTGGCATAATAATCATTCAAAGAGGAAATAGTGGTTTTGTGCACATAAAGATTAGTAAATAAATTGACAGATAATTAATGTTTGCTTATCTTGATCTTGCTGTGATCTTATACAAATAGGCAAACTTTCTGAAAACGTGGTACGAACTAGGAATCACCCTCCACTTCCAACCAAGAGGTTGTGAGTTCGAGTCACCCCAAGAGCAAGGTGGGGAGTTCTTGGAGGGAAAGATGCTGAGGGTCATTTGGAAACAGCCTCTCTACCCCAGGGTAGGGGTAAGGTCTGCGTACACACTACCCTCCCCAGACCCTACTAGTGGGATTATACTGGGTTGTTGTTGTTGTGGTACGAACTAGGAATCAGTAACCTCGCCGACCTAATAAAAAAACACAAAACACGACATCTTTATGCTGTGTTCTCCAGGTTGCTAAAGTTTTCTTTAGGTCATTGTCATAAAAATAAACATAGGTTCATGTCCCCTGGTTCAATTTGGATAGCTAATTAGCGGTACCAAAATTGATGAATACTAAGTGGGCGTTTGGACATAAAAATTGTAAAATTTTAAAAAAAATAATTTTTTTTAAGTGAAAATGATATTTGAAAATTAGAGTTATATTTAGACATGAATATAATTTAGACAGCTTTTTGGAATTTTCGAAAAATTCTAAATTATTCACCTTCAAGTGAAAATTAAAAATTTTATGACCAAACGTTGATTTCGAAAAATAGTGAAAACTTTTCGAAAAAAAGTTAAAAACTTTTCATGGCCAAACATGTTCTTAACATATCTTAAAATTTTGTAGAGTGCAATTTTGAGAATATTAGGGCCACTTGAGATGTTTGAGTACACAAAGGAGAAGACTAGAGATAAAGTGTATTTATATAGAACATGACAAAAAAATATATAATGCGTAACCAACTATATTTAGAAGGCATATAACTATTCTTAGGGCTGCTATTTAGGGATTAGTTATTATTTATTTTATCCTAAAAATTTGAACTAAAAATCTTAACTATATTCAGAGGGCAGACAGTTATTCTTAGGGCTGCTATGAATATCGAGAGCAAAAACCCAGAAAAAGAACAGGAGTTTCATATCCCCCCCTAAACCTCCCAATATTACCAATGGAATCAACCCTAGTTACCAAAAAATCCAGGGATCATCGTTCAAAGAAAAAACTTCTTGCGTACGAATCAATGGCAAACCCCAACACCCTCCACCTTGACACCAACACAATCAATGATTTGTTGGATACCTCATTATCGCAATTTATTGAACCTATGGAAGATGTGACTCCAAGCTCCACCACCAGCAATACTACCAAACGCATCAAGGAAATCATTCTAACGGAGGAGGATCGAAATCGCATGTACCCCCCTTGGAAACACTCCCTCAAAATTAAGCTGATTGGAAAACATATTCAACACCAATACCTATGAGAAAAAATTACCCAACTATGGAGAACAACATAACCTTTTCCATTGATCGACCTAGGCCATGACTATTTTGTTATCAAATTCATTAAGGAANTTGCTCTGATGGTAAGCACCCTCCACTTCCAACCAAGAGGTTGTGAGTTCGAGTCACCCCAAGAGCAAGGTGGGGAGTTCTTGGAGGGAAGGATGCCGAGGGTCATTTGGAAACAGCCTCTCTACCCCAGGGTAGGGGTAAGGTCTGCGTACACACTACCCTCCCCAGACCCTACTAGTGGGATTATACTGGGTTGTTGTTGTTGTGGTACGAACTAGGAATCAGTAACCTCGCCGACCTAATAAAAAAACACAAAACACGACATCTTTATGCTGTGTTCTCCAGGTTGCTAAAGTTTTCTTTAGGTCATTGTCATAAAAATAAACATAGGTTCATGTCCCCTGGTTCAATTTGGATAGCTAATTAGCGGTACCAAAATTGATGAATACTAAGTGGGCGTTTGGACATAAAAATTGTAAAATTTTAAAAAAAATAATTTTTTTTAAGTGAAAATGATATTTGAAAATTAGAGTTATATTTAGACATGAATATAATTTAGACAGCTTTTTGGAATTTTCGAAAAATTCTAAATTATTCACCTTCAAGTGAAAATTAAAAATTTTATGACCAAACGTTGATTTCGAAAAATAGTGAAAACTTTTCGAAAAAAAGTTAAAAACTTTTCATGGCCAAACATGTTCTTAACATATCTTAAAATTTTGTAGAGTGCAATTTTGAGAATATTAGGGCCACTTGAGATGTTTGAGTACACAAAGGAGAAGACTAGAGATAAAGTGTATTTATATAGAACATGACAAAAAAATATATAATGCGTAACCAACTATATTTAGAAGGCATATAACTATTCTTAGGGCTGCTATTTAGGGATTAGTTATTATTTATTTTATCCTAAAAATTTGAACTAAAAATCTTAACTATATTCAGAGGGCAGACAGTTATTCTTAGGGCTGCTATGAATATCGAGAGCAAAAACCCAGAAAAAGAACAGGAGTTTCATATCCCCCCCTAAACCTCCCAATATTACCAATGGAATCAACCCTAGTTACCAAAAAATCCAGGGATCATCGTTCAAAGAAAAAACTTCTTGCGTACGAATCAATGGCAAACCCCAACACCCTCCACCTTGACACCAACACAATCAATGATTTGTTGGATACCTCATTATCGCAATTTATTGAACCTATGGAAGATGTGACTCCAAGCTCCACCACCAGCAATACTACCAAACGCATCAAGGAAATCATTCTAACGGAGGAGGATCGAAATCGCATGTACCCCCCTTGGAAACACTCCCTCAAAATTAAGCTGATTGGAAAACATATTCAACACCAATACCTATGAGAAAAAATTACCCAACTATGGAGAACAACATAACCTTTTCCATTGATCGACCTAGGCCATGACTATTTTGTTATCAAATTCATTAAGGAAGAAAACATGATACAAGCACTACAAAATGGCCCACGGCTCATCAATGGATACTTCCTCTCTATTAACCAATGGGAACCAAACTTTATGGCTGAGAAAGCAAAACAAGTGCACACTGTAGTTTGGGTACGCCTGCCACAATTACCTACAGAGTTCTACGACGGCCTAATACTCAGAAAGATTGGGAACTCCATCGGCAATCTCCTAAAAATATATGCATGTACTAATGCTACTCTAAGGGGTCGTTATGTGAGGCATTATGTGGAACTACCTATGGATAACCTAGTTCAATCTTTTATACTCATTGGATCCCACCTACAACAGTTAACATATGAAGGGAATAATATTTTATGCAAGAATTGTGATCGCTTGGGTCATGTACAAATCGCATGCCCTCATGGTAAAATCAGTTCATCTCAGTTAGTATAACCTATCAATGAGAAAAATAACACCTCATCAGAAAACCTCTAGCATATGGTCACCTTCCCCAATAGAAGACACCAAAACAGACCTACATACATGGAGAAGCAACCGTCCACACAGGTGGAGCAACGACTACGACATCCGCCGGATTCAAAAGCAGGTATAGATGTAAAAATCTTTGATACGACGTCACGTAAGTAGCTAAACACTCAAAAATTATTATAAAGAAAAAAATATTAACCCTATTAATGTTTCTGATTCCCAAAACCAAACTATTGGTAATACCTTTAATGGTTCTCCTTCTCAAAACCATAAAGCCTTTAATACAGCCGTTCAAATTCCACCATAAATTCTAGGCCATCTCCTACTTTAAAAGACATTAATTCCTCTCCTATATTAATGGATAATAAATCCATTCCCACCTCAAACAAATTCTCTTCCTTAATAAATGACGATTCTAATTTCCTTGATTCTAGGATGCAAACGGATAGGCAAAATGGCAAACATTCTCTCTCAAACCCTCCGTTAGCTCAAATGTTGGAACTCTCTCCCCAAAATTCTCCACCCTCTCTTACTCAGCCGTGTGGCAGAGATGTTGCATGCAATACTCAAAACCCTAGCCTACTAATTAACCCTAGGAGAACTAATCTTTCTACTAAGGCAAATACCACCCACAAGAAAACCTTTCTGTAATGACCCGACCGGTCGTTTTGAGTATCACAGCCTCGTTCTCCAATTTATTACTCAATTGATGCCTTATAATTGATTTATAACTTATTGGGTTAGTTGGTTCGGGTCTGGAAGGATTTCAGAGTGAAATGAGACACTTAGTCTCATAATTGAAAACTTAAGTTAAATTAGTGACCGGATGTCGACTTATATGTAAATGACTCCGGAATAGAGTTTTGATGATTTTAATAGCTCCGTATAATAATTTTGGACTTAGGAGTATGTCCGAAAATATTTTTTGAAGGTACGTAGTGGAATTTGGCTTGAAATGCCGAAAGTTGAATTTTGGGAAGTTTGACCGGGGGGTTGACTTTTTCATATATTGGGGTCGGAATCCGATTCTGCAAATTTGGATAGGATCGTAATGTGAAATGCGACTTGTGTGCAAAATTTGAAGTCATTCTAGATTGATTCGATGTATTTTGGCACAAGATATAGAATTTGAAAGTTCAAGGTTCATAGATTTTATTTAAGGTGCGATTCGATGTTTCAATGTTATTTGATGTGATTTAAGGCCTCGAGTAGGTCCGTGTTATGTTATGAAATGTGTTGGTATTTTTGGTTGAGGTCCCAAGGGGTTCGGGTATATTTTTGGATCATTGGTTGAGAGATTAATAAAGTTAAAAAATTTGGGAGTTTGTCCATATTAAATATCGGGTCAAGACGACCTCTTTTCAGTGTTTTGAGTGCGCGAGAAGGTCTGTAGCGTGTTTTATGATTGAAATTCATATAAGGTTTATGTCCGGGAGGTTCCGGATGAGTTTCAGGGTGAGTTTTGAGCGAGTCCGGGCATTTCGGCACTCTAATATTGTTCTGGCACTTTCGGAGACGCGGACCGCGCATTTTTGGGCGCTGAGGCGAAGGAGGGACGCGGACAGCAGCAGAATTTCGCGGCCATGCTCAAATTTTCGCAGACCGCGCAATTCTGTCCGCGGCCGTATTCCAGGGAGTTCTGCTGATTCGCCGATCCGACTTCGGAAGCCTATATCTTTTGATCTACAAGGAATTTTGAGATGATTCAAAAATGAAAGTTGTAGCCCTTCGTGTCTAGTATTCATAAAGGTAAAGTCCTCATTTGGATATTTGTAGAGAAAGTTATGGCCAAAATACTAAAGCCTGGCAGTGCAGCCCCAAGATTTTTGCAGACCGCACTAATGTTTCACTACCGCGGGACCAGGGACACGACCGCGCTTGGAATTTCGCTGATCGCGAAATTGGAGTTAAGAGGATGTACTATATATCTGAGGTTTAGAGTATTATTTCATATTTTGGACCTAGGAAGCTCGATTTGTGGCGATTTCTCGTGGGTTTTTCAAGAAATTCATCGGGGTAAGTGATTCTAACTCAAATTTGGTTAATATACATGAATATATCAATGATTTCATCATCTGATTAGTACTTTGAGGTGGACATTTGGGGAAAATCGTAGAAACTTCATAAAACTAATTTTCGATATTTGAACACCGATTCAGAGTCGGATTTGAGTGAAATTAGTATGGTTGAACTCGTAATTGGATGGGTTGTCGGATTTTATAAGTTTCATCGGATTTAGAGATGTGGGCCCCATGGGTGATTTTGTGGGCTGAATCAAATTAATTGTGACTATATTCGAGCCGTTTGGAAGTTGATACACGCAAAGTGGAATTGCTGGAGCATTGCTTAGCTTGCTCGACATTGGATTTGGCTTGTTCGAGGTAAGTAACTCTTCTAATCTTGGAGTTGAGGGTACGAACCCTGAATATATGTATTTCGTAAAATTGTTGGGAGGTGACACACATGCTAGGTGACGGGCGTGTGGGCGTGCACTATAGAAATTGTGATATAATTATTTCTGTGGAATTTTGTAGTTAAATAATCTTGGCATTTTCCATGCTGTGTTATGTGTTAAAGAAATTGAGCTGAAAAGCATATTAAAAATCTTGTTAAGGTTATGTGCTAGTATTTTGGGACCCACAGAGGTCATATTGCTGTGAATTAATTATTTGAAATTGAAAATTCATACTCAGTCATATTCATTTTATTGCATATCATATCTCAGTCTCTGTTGTTATTTATTAATACATTATATCATTATTTTCGGGTTGTTTTCATGACATTGTGAGCCCATGAGAGAGAGACTGGAGAGATTGATGACTAAGTGAGGCTGAGGGCCTGATTGATTATGATATTGATACTATGGCACGTGAGTTGCCCGTGCAGTTATTACCGCTTGGGCTGAAGGAGCTCCTCCGGAGTCTGTATACACCCCCAGTGAGCACAATTGATATTATTGAGGGATTGATCTTCCCTGGACATGGATCTTGTCCGAAGTATTATATATCTGGATATGGATCTTCTCCAGGAGCTGGATTGGCTCTACTCGGTACTGAATGACTAATGATCAGTTGATGTGTATATTCCAGGATGGATCTTCCCTGGGCCGGATTGGCCATATACAGTACCAAGTGATTGGGCATGATGAGTGGAATGTGTGAGAAAGGGAGATTGAGTACTTTGAGAGTGTGAGTACATGAGTACAATCTCTGAGATACATTGCATTGACATGCACATATGACATACATGCATATAGATGTGTTTTCCTCATGCTGTATGGTATCACATTATTCATGATTTCTCACACATGTTGACTGATGGACATAGTGATGCATTTTTTTACACTGGTTATCTGGAAAGAAAATGAGATATTTTATTTATTATTGAAAGGATTTTGGAAAAATTACTGCTTTCAAACTTATTCATATTTTCAGTAACTTCGGTAAACGATTTGGGTTTTCACTGATGTACTTGAAAGGAAGAACTATTATTTTTAGAAATCATGTTTTTATTGAGCATTTGATTGTTGAGTTACTTCTGGTATTATTTGCTTAATGTTATTTTGGACTAGTAGTTTTGGACCCGACCTTGGTTGAAGCTCGTCACTACTTTCAACCTAAAACTAGGTTTGTTACTTACTCAGTACATGGGGTCGGTTGTACTGATACTATACTTCTGCACAATGCGTGCAGATATTGGCTGTCGTTGTTGCTGTGTTCGATGGTTGCCGGATTTGAAGATGTACCTGCCTCTTATTCATGGTAGTCTTAGATTTATAAAAGCTCTGTTTATGTACTATTCAAACAGATTATGTATTTATTTCATTTCCGCTTTGTAAACTCTATTCTTAGAAGCTCATGATTTGTACTCCCAGTTCTTGGGGATTGTATAAGATTAAGACCTTTATTTACTTAAATTGCTTTAATAATCATTATTGGAATGGGATGTTTGGTAATTGGCTTACCTAACGGGTTGGGTTAGGTGACATCACGACTAGTCAGATTTTGGGTCGTAACACTTCCAAGTGACCAAACAAAGTCAAAACACTTGGCAAATTCGAATGAACAAGTGTCAATGCAAATAGACCAACCAATCGACATTCACCCTTCCTAACAAGTTTCTCATAACCCCATGCAAACAAAATCTTCTACCAAAGATTTGCAATCATTGGCACTAAACCAACACTCCAACACCAATAATTCTCCTTCTTTATCTACAACACTCGAACAAACTAATATCACACACCAAGCACGCTCACTCGGCCAACCTTCTGAAACTAACAATGGCAAACTTCTCACCATTTTCACCCAAAGTTCCATTTCATCCACCAACCTTTGTATCACCACCACTGTCTCCCAATCAAAAACCCATGACCTGGATCGAACAAGGACTCCAGGGCCATGCATCCTTCTTCCCCATGAACATCAATGGTCAAGATGTTTGGATAGTCCTACAAAATCCACAATTCCCGACACAAGTTATCTCAGAGGGGATGACTTAGCTATGGGCAATTACATCAATCATATGTGGCTAGCCAATATACTAGATCCACTAGCTCCAGCTATGGCACCAACTCTCTTCCATAACATGCAAGCCCAATTGAACTTTCCTCATCACTACAACCCTCTAAACAACACGGAGCTAATCTACCAACTTTCTGTCACGACCCAATTTCACCTATAGGTCGTGATGGCGCCCAACACTACAGCTAGGCAAGCCAACAAATAAATTAAACATATATCAATTATTTTTAAAATAATTTTTTAAGAAATTTTATTATTTTACTAGCAATATTAAGAAATTAGAAAAGATATCGATTAACTTAAATCCAAGAAAATAATACAATTCCAAATTCTACCAATGTATGTGACAAGACTTGGTGTCACAAGTGTATGAGCATCTAGTAGATTATACAAAACTCCAAATACTGTCTGAAATAAAAATAGACATAATAAAAATGCAAGAAGAGGCACTGGTAGCTGCAGAACGACAGCTCACCGCTATGCCTCTGGATAACGTGGAAGTGCGATGATAGGTCCTCCACTAGTACCTGCCTCAGATCCTGCACAAAAAGTACAGCAAGTGTAGCATGAGTACGTAAACAACGTGTACCTTGTAAGTATCAAGCCTAATCTCGAAGTGGTAGAGACGAGATGGCCGACTTGACACTCACTAAGAATCAATAATAATAAATAAAATAAAAATAGCAATATCTAGATCAACATGATTTATAGAATTTACAATGATTTTTCTTTAACCAGCAGAAATAATTAAATTCCTTCAAATACAACAATTCTCAATATATTAGTTAAATTCCTTCAATTCCAATAAATTTCCAATTTATAAATTAGCTTCACAAGCTACAATAAACTATCAAAGTATCGTGTAATTATTATTATTAGGCACGATTTATGCTGAGGTCGTACGGTCCGATACCGAGTGTCGTGTACACTGGCGAGGGATGTGCGGCGTGATACATAGATGCATCTATCCTGCCGAGGCATTCGGCCTGCTCCACAAGAAAGGAGGACATTTTCTTATGTACCTCCGGAAGGAGAGTATATTTATTATAAGATAAATTCGGGAGAAAGAACAATTTCTCTTAGCAATTAATTAATTTAAAGAGAAAATCAAGTATATGAGATTTTCATCCTTTAATATTTTTATCTAACAATTGACAATATATATATCAAATAATATTAATTAAACAAAGAATATAATTTACACAAGTAATTCATGCTTTGAGTCCTAAACTACCCGGACTTTAGCATTAATAGTAGCTACGTACAGACTCTTTTCACCTCGTGCGTACGTATCCCCCACAATTAGCAACAATTATTACTTTAATTATCTATGGGGTAATTTCCCTCTCACAAGATTAGACAAGAGACTTACCTTGTCTTGCTACAATTTAATCTACTAGTAGACCCTTTCCTCGATTATCCAACTCTGAATGGCTCGAATCTAACCAAAAATAATTTGATACAGTCACCAAAAATTATAGAATCATTTTCATAAGAAAATACTACATTTTCAATAAGAATTCCGAAATTAATTAAAAATTCGTCAGTGGGGCCCATATCTCGGAATTCGGCGAAAGTTACGAAATTCAACAACCCATTCAATTACGAGTCCAAGCATACTAATTTCACGCAAATCCGACTCCGAATCGATATCGAAATCTCAAAAATTCATTTCTATGAAATTTCTAAACATTTCCCAAATTTCAACCTCAAAACACTAATTAAATGGTGAAAACAATGGTATACTCGTGTATATTGACCAAATCCGAGTTAGAATCACTTACCTCAATGTCTTTTCCTTGAAAATCTATCAAAAATCGCCTCTGCTCAAGCTCCAATTTATTAAAAATGGCGAATGGGACGAATGCCCTCCTTTATAATTCTGTCCAGGCAACCCTCGATCATGACCTCGATCCTCGGCCTCGATCGTGGTTCGATCATGGCCCTCGAGCATGGGTCTTCGATCATGACCTTGATCCTCGGCCTCGATCCTGGGGGAATTGAGATCATGACCTCGATCCTCGGCCTCGATCGTGGCTTTGATCATGGCCCTCGAGCCTTTGTCTTTGATCATGGCTCTCGAGCATGGGCCTTCGATCATTACCCTTGATGTTGGGCTCGATCACAACCCAGAATTTCCAACATAAAGAAAAAATTGCAGCAGCTATTTTAAGTCAAACTTTTGATTTGGTAACCATCCGAAACTCATCCGAGGCCCTCGGGACCTCAACCAAATATACCAACAAGTCCTAAAACATCATACAAACTTATTTGAAACCTCAAATCACATAGAACGACGCTAAAACCATGAATTATGCTCCAATTCAAGCTTAATGAAACTTAAAATTTCCAACTTCTACATTCGATGTCGAAACCTATCAAATCAAGTCTGATTTACCTCAAATTTTGCACACAAGTCATAAATGACATAACAGAGCTATGAAAAGTTTCAGAACTGGATTCTGGCCATGATATCAAAAAGTCAACTCCCCAGTCAAACTTTCAAACTTAAATTCATGTTTTAGCCATTTCAAGCTTATTTTAACTACGGACTTCTAAATAAAATACTGAACACACTCCTAAGTCCAAAATCACCATACAGAGCTATTGGAACTGTCAAATCTCGATTCCGGGATCGTTTTCTCAAAATATTAACCGAAATCAGACTTAGCATTCTAAGGCCAACTTAAGGAACCAAGTGTTCCTACTTCAACCCGAACACTCCCAAATCCCGAACCAACCATTCCTGCAAGTCATAAATTAATAAAAATATACAGGGGGTTTTATTTAGGGGAACGGGGGTTCTAAAAATTAAAATGACCGGTTGGGTCATTACACTTCCCTTCTTCACTCTAGTGGAAGAAGTAACGAACAACCCAATCTTCTTCCCTTGGCAACCAATACCCCAATACTGATCACGTCCAAATGCACACCTCTAAACAAGACATGAAATGGTCGATTGCAATTATAGTAACCCAACTAAGAAACAGGGTCAAATCCATATGGAGCTAGATGGGAGTTAGGGGTATATATTCTAATGCGTGAAATTGAATTATCTTAATTTTCACTTTCACAAAAATGGTTTTGTTTCTATTTCTAATTTTACACTAAAGTTTGCACAATAAAGAACTAAGACTAGGATAGTTGTTTTTGATGATTTTCAAATTGGTAAAAAGCCTAGAGTTGTGACCATTATATATGTGTTTGCCTAGTGGGATAAAGACCTTAATTCCTGTTTTGTTGATCGAGATGTGTTATAGCTATCAACTCTCAATTACTCACTCAATACATCTCGGTCAGAGAGTGGTTTTTTCCAATTTAGCTTTCTCAAGACCAAACGGGTATCACACAAAACAGTTGATAAAAGCTCAAGTCGGGTTATTACTATCTCTAGGTTGAACCCTTTAATTGGGTTAATCAATCTATCGATTGACCCAATTCCTTGTTAACCAAGTTTTCCTTGACTAAGTCTCTCTTCCTCAAGTAGAGAATAATTCAAATAAGCATGAATCAATGTTTGCAACCATTAATTCTACAAATTAAAGCATGAACTAGGCTAAATAACAAACACCCAATCATAAACAAGCACTAATGTAATTATCCATAAGGTTAACACACTAGGGTTGGGTCACAACCCTAGTAAAAATCTAGCCACTCATGCTTGGGTTTGAAGAAGAAGAAGAAGAAGAAGAAGAAGAAACACTAATTAAACTCATAATGTAAACTTAAAATAATAAAATCTATTATAAAATACACCAAAATATAGTAGACTTCCAAAAGAGAGAAAAACAACGGCTACAGTACTTGCTGATGTCAAAAATTTGACCTAATTTCATGAAACTCTTCTATTTATACAAGTTTGAAAATCTCGGACAAAAATGCCCCTTGAGAGGTTTTGATAGCACACAATTCCATGTGCGGTCCGCAGATGTTTTCATCTTACAGGAACTGGGATTCTGCAGCCGCATAATTCTAAAATGCAGTTGTGAGGTAATATTTTTACGATTCGCAGATTTAGAAGTACGTCCGCAAGGCACTCTTTTACGGTCCGCAATAGTATGATTGCGGCCGTAAGATAATCTTCTATGGCCGCACAAATCTTGTGCGGACCGTAATTCGAGGAAACTCTAGACTTGGCTTTTTGTCAACTCTCTGATCTTGGATCCTAACCCAGCTTCTGCGGCCGCACAATTCATGTGCGGTCCGTAATTTGCCTAAAAGTCTATTGGGTTTTTCTTCCTTGATTGCGACCGCAGATGAAATTCTGTGGACTGCACATTATAAGCTTTTGTGCCTTTTATTGCCTTGTGTTTAGACTACTCCCTTTTAAGTCAGATTTTATTTCGGGCGTCCAACATCCAGCATTCCTGTAATTTTGCACATTTCATTAGTTTCGTGAACACAATTCAATGCTTTTCGACTAAAATAAAAGCTAAAAGGTGCTAATAAGTAGTCAAAATCTCCATTTATCAACTCCCCCAAACTTAAGTCTTTGCTTGTCCTCAAGCAAACAAAATAGTTCCCACCTCCACAAGTTAAGGGTCATTTCAGCAAGTCAAAGGTGAGCTATTCACATATCAGTTGGGATCAACAATTACCCACACTACTTATGTATTGTCAACAAGGCGATAAGTTAAGCATTCGTGCATATATAGTTCTAATATGACACTTGAGCATCAAAAATTGACTTTATTCATCAAGGAAGTTCGCTCTCTCATGTAGGTCATTGTGGATCCCAAACTCCTCCTCCTCTCCTCTCTGTTTGCATAGCTCAAAAGAATATTTCAAGTACGGCTTCAAGTACCATAGACTTGCCCCTCATGTAGATCGTCACTAGTGTAAGCTCACTCGACTTGAAATCAAGTAGGGCTTCTTTCGGGATGTAATTATGAGCACCTAATATTTTGACTATATTTAAATTTTACCACATTCTACTACATAAATATTTTTATAAATTTAATATATATTTTTTTAGATTTTGTTACATTTTTATATAGGGTAAGAATTAAAAATAATTTAAAAGGTCAAATTATTACTATTGGTATTATTTTAATTTTTTATCTTTATTTTAAAAACAAAAATTAAAAAACCGAAAAATTAAATATGTTTTAAAAATTTCGGATGGGAATAAAATAATAGAAAAATTAAAAGTATGGAATAAAAAAGTAAAAGTAAAAGTAGGTGAAAATTATTTTTTTAAAAAAATAAAAAAAAAAGTGGAAAATGTAAAAAATAAAAGTAAAAGAATGTGGAAATTTAAAAAAGTGAAAAGTAAAAGAAAATTAGAATTAAAAAATAAAAATAAACGTAGCTGAAATTATTTTTTAAAAAAGTAAAAGAAAGTGAAAATTTAAAAAAGAAAATTAAAATAAGTTAAAATTAAAAAAATAAAAGTAAAATAAGTGAAAAATAAAAAAAATAAAAGTAATTGGTAAGGTCTTTGCCCCCCTTACATGTACTCTTACTTTGTGGTTTTTATGTTTTATTAATAAAATAACTATTAGGCAAGCCTAGTACTATAATTTGCTAAAGAACAAAAAAAGTAAAAAAAGTGAGAAATTAAAAAAATAAAAGTAAAGGAAAGTGTAGAATTTATTTTATTTTATTTTTTAAAAAAGAAAAATGGGAAGTGGGAGTTTTTTTAATTAAAAAATAATAAAATAATTTTAAAAAACAAATCTAAAAAATTTCGAATTTATTTTTTCTATAAATAGAAGTGAAAAATGAGAGAAAAGGGGGAGAAGGGGAAAAAAGAGAGGAGGCACCCAAAATCAGCGCCAAAACATACCGTCAAAAGCCAACGCCGAAGTGAAGTCGCGTTAGAGTTCTGTCGTTTGAGGTCCTAGTTAAGCGTTGGTTTTGGATTTTTGTGGTTTTGGAGCTTCTCTTTTACTGTACCTGCTGGAAAGTTTAGCAATAAAGGTCCATTCTCTCTTTAAACTTCTCTTTGAATTTATCATGTTGGATGTTTATTTGTTAGAATATAGTCTGCTAGATTACATTGATATAAATGCTCATAGGTTTGATTATTTGAATAATATCTCTGATTAGTTGTTTGAGGTTTTATTAAGTAGTATTATGCCTTAGTTTAACCATTGTTAGTTTATAATTAATTGCTAAGTGGGTCATATGATTTGTTTGCAAATTAATTTTAGGTATCATTATTCAGTAATGTTAAATGACCCACGATTTGGGCTCAAGGCAAGAAAAATAATTAAATTATTCCCAATAAACATGTAAGTTAGCTCTCCTTTATAAATTAATATAACTTCAAATGACTTCCATAATACCTACGACATTCACAATAACCTCTATAATTCAATAGCTTCACAAATAATCTCAAAGTAGCTTATCAAAATTAACTCATGAACATCATAGCTTGCTTTAGGTGCGATTAATTTTAAATCATCGTGACTATGGGTACGACTCCCGTGGCATAGTCATGATATATAACCCCAAATTCGAGTATGTGTTTCACGTGACTCGACCTTACAACTTCAAATCAATTAATAATAATAAACATGTTGCAAATCACGGGTATGTTTCATGTGGCACGGTTTGCAATGTGTATAAAAACAACGAGTGCGCAAAATCGCGATTTGTTCAAATAAATTCTATAAATATTAAAAGCGGTTAAAAAGTAAAAATGCAATGACCCAAAATGTCATCTTTAAATTTAATAAGTAATTCTGTGTTCTAAGACCTCGAAAAGCATCATTTATCATTCCTCGACTTGCGTGCGCAGACTGTACAATTTTCCGCAAAGTTTTTATATGAAAAATGGATTAAAATATGAAATAGAGCTTTAAAACTCAACTAAGTTGACTTTGGTCAATATTTTGAGCAAACAGACCCGGATCAGTATTTTGACAATTCTGATGGGTTTGTATCGTGATTTGGGACATGGGCGTATGCCCGAAATCGAATTCCGAGGTCCCTAGCCCGAGATATAATATTTTGATGAAAAATTAAAAGCTTAATGATTTTTAAGAAATTACTGATGTTGGATTTATTGATCTCGGGTTTGTATTTTGGTTCCGGAGCCCGGTATATGTCCACTATAATATTTATGACTTGTCTGCCAAATATGGTGAGAATCGGAGTTGATTTGACGTGATTCGGACGTCCGATTGTAAAAATATAAGTTTTAAAGTTTTCTTGAAAACTTCCTTTAATTTGGTATCTGATTTGTAGTTCTAGGTATTATTTTGGGGATTTGATCACGCGAGCAAGTTTTTATGATGTTTTAAGACTTGGGTGCATGTTTGGTTTGGAGCCCCGAGGGCTCGGGTTGGTTTCGGGTGGTTAACGGATCATTTTTGGACTTGGGAAAAACTGCAGAAATCTGCTTCTGGTATCCTTCTTTGCGTTCGCGAAGAAGAAACTAGAGGCAGATGAAAATTACTCTTCGCGTTCGCGAAGGCTTGAGGTACGAAGCTTCGCGTTCGCGATCGAAGCCTCGCGTTTGCGAAGGGAAAGAAGCTGGCCAAGAAAATTAGCCTTCGCTTTTGTGAAGGGCATCTCTCGTTCGCGAAGGCCAAGCCACGCAAGCATCGCGTTCGCGAGGTAGACCTCACATTTGCGAAGAGTGAAATTGGACAGCACAAATTTGTGCTTCGCGAACGCGAGGCCCTGACCGCGTTTGCGAAGAGTAAAAATCCCAGAAACAGAACTTAAGTTCTGGAGATGGGGTTTCGACCCATTTTCAACTCTTTTTCATTTTTGAGCTCGGGTAAGGCGATTTTTGGGCTATATTTATGGGAAAACATCGGGGTAAGTGTTCCTTATCCTATATTGATTATATTTCATGATTCCGTACTCGTTTATATCATGAATCCATGAATTTATGGAAGTAAAATCAGAGTTTTATAAAATCTTCCAAAAACAAATTTTTTTGATTTGAAGGTCCATTCGACATCGGAATTTGATAAATTTTGTATGGTTGGACTCGTATCGGAACGGGTGTTCGGATTTTGTAAATTTTTTCGAGATTTGAGATGCGGGTCCCATTGTCAAATATTTTAATGAATTTTAATTTTTTATCCGGAAAATTAGTAAATTCATATGGAATTAATTCCTATGATTCGTATTGAGTATATTGAATTATTTGTGAATAGATTTGAAGCTTTTAGAGACAAATTTAAAAGGAAAAGTTATAGTTGAGTAATTGATTGGGATTTGCAAAACGAGGTAAGTATCGTGGTTAACCTTGACTTGAAGGAATAGAACTCTTAAATTATTTGTTTCGAAGTGTGCTTCACACTTTGAAGAATAATCAGTTATATGCCAAGTTTTCAAAACATAAGTTTTGGTTAGACTCAGTTGCCTTTTTGGGGCATGTGGTATCGGTAGAAGGCATAAAGGTGGATCCTAAGAAGATAGAGGCTGTTCAAAATTGGCCTAGACCTATTTCAGTTACAGAGATCCAAAGTTTCTTGGGTTTGGCAAATTATTATCGTCGGTTCGTGGAAGAGTTTTCATCTATAGCAAGCACATTGACCAGACTAACCCAGAAGGGTATCCCATTCAGATGGTCAGACGAGTGTGAGTTAAGCTTTCAGAAGCTCAAGACCGCTTTGACTACGGTGCCAGTGTTGGTATTACCCACAGGTTCAGGATTGTATATAGTATATTGTGATGCATCTCACACTGGACTTGGTGCAGTATTAATGCAAAATGGCAGGGTAATTGCATATGCGTCGTGGCAGTTGAAAGTTCACGAGAAGAATTATCCTGTTCAGCACTTAGAATTGGCAGCCATTGTTCAAGCGCTGAAGATTTGGAGGCATTACCTCTACGGTGTCTCGTGTGAGGTATTTACTAATCATCGTAGCCTTCAGTATCTGTTCAAACAAAAGGAACTTAATTTGAGGCAGAGAAGATGGTTGGAGTTGTTGAAAGACTATGATATCACCATTTTGTATCACCCCAGAAAGGCCAATGTGGTGGCCGATGCTTTGAGTAGAAAGGCTGTGAGTATGGGCAGTCTGGCATATATTTCGGTTGGTGAGAGGCCATTAGCTATAGATGTTCAGACTTTGGCTAATCAGTTCGTGAGGTTAGATGTTTCAGAACCCATTCGGGTTCTAGCTTGCACAGTCGCTCGGTCTACTTTATATGAGCGCATCAGAGAAAGGCAGTATGATGATCCTCATTTACTTGTCCTTAGGGATACGGTGTGGCACGGTGATGCCAAATAGGTTGCTATGGGGGGAGATGGGGTTCTGCGAATGTAGGGTCGTATTTGTATGCCTAATGTGGATGGGCTTCGTGAATTAATTTTTGAAGAAGCACACAGTTCCAGGTATTCTATTCATCCAGGTACCGCCAAAATGTATCAAGGTTTGCGGCAACATTATTGGTGAAGGAGAATGAAAAAAGATATAGTTGCATATGTAGCTCGATGTCTGAATTGTCAGCAAGTTAAGTACGAGCATCAGAGACCTGGTAGTTTGCTTCAGAAGTTAGAAATTTCTGAGTGGAAGTGGGAGCGTACCACTATGGATTTTGTTGTTGGACTGCCATGGACTCAGAGAAAATTTGACGCAGTTTGAGTCATTGTGGACAGGTTGACCAAGTCAGCACATTTCATTCCAGTGGTAGTTACCTATTCTTCAGAGAGGTTAGCTGAAATTTACATTCGTGAGATTGTCCGCCTTCACGGTGTGCCCGCGTCTATTATTTCAGATCGAGGTACGCAGTTTACCTTACATTTCTGGAGGGCTGTACAGTGTGAGTTAGGCACGCGGGTGGAGTTGAGTACAACATTTCATCCACAAATAGACGGACAATTAGAGCGTACTATTCAGATATTGGAAGATATACTCCGCGCTTGTGTTATAGACTTTGGAGGTTCATGGGATCATTTCTTGCCACTTGCGGAGTTTGCTTATAATAATAGCTACCAGTAGAGCATTCAGATGGCTCCATATGAGGCATTATACAAAAGGCGATGCCGATCGCCAGTTGGTTAGTTTGAACCAGAAGAGGCTCGGTTATTGGGTACCGATTTGGTACAAGATGCCTTGGATAAGGTCAAGATTATTCAGGATCGACTTCGCACAGCTCAGTCTAGGCAAAAGAGTTATACCGACCGAAAAGTTTGTGATATTGCATTCATGGTTGGAGAAAGAATATTGCTCCGAATTTTACCTA
This sequence comes from Nicotiana otophora, assembly GCA_000715115.1. NCBI lineage: Eukaryota > Viridiplantae > Streptophyta > Magnoliopsida > Solanales > Solanaceae > Nicotiana > Nicotiana otophora. The sequence goes on along the minus strand of AWOL01S0083832.1, from coordinate 13,579 downwards.
TGAAAGGTGTAATGAGGTTCGGAAAGAAGGGCAAGTTGAGCCCTAGGTATATCAGACCCTTTGAAATTCTTGAAAGGGTGGGTGAAATAGCCTA